>MKYO02013344.1:250635-338270 GCA_002013955.2 Citrus medica
CAACAAATTTACACTAGCTCCTAAATCAAACAAAGCATTCTCAATTGTGTGGTTCCCTATGCTACATGAGATAGTGGGGGAGCCTGAGTCTTTGCATTTTAAAAGAATTTTATGTTGGAGTATAGAACTAACGTTTTCTGTTAAAAATGCCTTCTTTTGAACATGCATATTTCTCTTTTTAGTACAAAGGTCTTTAAGAAACTTGGCATAAGATGAAACTTGTTTTATAGCATCAAGTAAAGGGATGTTAACATTTACCTGTTTGAAGATTTCAAGAATCTCACCTGTGGATTTTCCCTTTTTTCCTTTCGCTAATATTTGAGGAAATAGAGCTTTGAGAACATATTCTCGTGGGTAGTTTCTTCTTTCTCCTCCGGTGATGAGTCCTCAGTATTTACAAGTACAATTTGATTTTCTTTTGTCACCGGCATCTCCACTTTGTTGTCGACTTCTTTTCCTTTTTGTAAGGTCATGACTGCTTTGACCTCTCCATGCTGTTGTGGTGAACTGGTACTTGCTTCATGCACTCTTTTAGGATCAGACACTAGTTGACTTGGAAACTTGCCTTTCTCAACAGTCCTTGCCAAAGTCTGAACTGAAGAAGCAAGTTGTCCCACCATCTTCTCGAGGCTTGAAACAGATTGGGCTTGTGAGTTGAAGCCTGCTCTCAACTCATTTTGTAGTTCATCAATGGTGCGGTTCTGTTGCTCAATCATGGAGTGAGTAAGATTCTTGAGATTCTGGAATGAATCCTCCCATGGTCTGGGTTGTGGGTAGTTCTGGTTTTGATTGTAGGGTCTAAATGGTGGCTGAGAGATTTGAGGATTTTAAGGAATTGGTTGCATTGCTGGAGCTGGAGCTGCTAGTCCATTCTGTTGGAATCCTTGAGATCATGAAAAATTATGGTGGTCTCTCCATCCAGGGTTATATGTGTTGGAGTATGGGTTGTAATTTGATGGTTTTCTCATTACACCAATGGCATTGGCTTGATCTGAGTATGAGTCAGGGTCATGTGGCTCTGTTGATTTAGCAGTCGATAACGATGCTATTTGTCGAGCAAGACCTTCAACCATCTCCTTGACTTCTTTGATTCCTGAAGTTGATTCGCCAATGTGAACCTCATTTACTCCCTTAATTCTTCTAGTATTCCTGAGTGATCGACTCCGTTGTTGGGAATTATCCGCTTGTCGCTGGAAGAATTCCCAAATCTCTGTTGCACTTTTTGACATTAGCTCTCCTCCACTTGTTGCCATTAGCCATTCTTGCACATTCGGCAATAATCCCTCCAAAAAGTATTGGCATTGGTGCCATTTCTCGTACCCATGATGTGGACACTTCAAGAGTAGCCCATTGAATCGCTCTCATGTTTCGAAAAACTGCTTGTCCTCTCTTTGGGTAAACTTCGAGATTTCCCTGCGAATAGTATTGGTTTTATGCACTGGGAAATATTTATTCAAAAATTTTGTAACCATTTGTTCCCATGATGTAATGCTATTAGCAGGCAATGTATTAAGCCATGAACGAGCTCTATCCTTTAAAGAAAATGGGAATAATATGAGTTTAACATCATCGTCTGAAAAATTCTCGTACTTAAATGTTTGACAAATAGTATGAAAATCATTCAGATGATTATATGAGTCCTCATTTTCTAGGCCATAGAATGTTGGGAGACAATTTAGCACACTAGGTTTTAGTTCAAAACTCCTAGCAGCTACATTTGGATATCTTATGCATGATGTGCTCAAATTAGCTAAAGGACTGAAGTAGTCCTTAAATGGCCTCTCCTGTGGTGCTTGTAAATCCATTCTATTTTTAATGTGCCTGTGTGCGCGAAATTTTTTCTCAAGTTCAAGGTCTATAAGTTTAAGATTAGGCAATAATGACCTACGACCATGCATGCAAAACAAATAAAATGAAAATAAAGATGGCTACAAAATAAGTAAAAATAAATAAGAGGGAGAAATTACGATATTAACCTTATTGCGCTATTACAACCTTACTATAAAAATACACAAAAAAAATACGTGAAATAAATGAACTAAAAAAAATTAGTAAGATAAATAAAAATTACAAAGAAGAGAAAAAAATAACTTAAAAATTAAATTACAGAATTACAAAGAAGAGAAAAAGTAAAGAAATACTAACCTCTAAATGCAGATTCACTTTTTTGTTCTTTTTTTAAATAAAAAAATACAATAAAACAATTTAAAAGAAATTATTCACAAAAATTAATTCTATGAATTAAAATTATTTACCTCCCCGTCAACGGCGCCAAAAACTTGTTGTGCAAATTTTATTGAACTCGCAAGCGCACGAATCTATTGTAGTATAGACTAATGGTGACGAGTGTCGATCCCACGAGGAGGTGGATTTTAATTGTGTATAGAATTAATTTTGTAAATGGGTGGTTGGATTTGTGGTGGAAGTGATTCAGATTATCCTAAAATTGGAATTAAAATGGCGAGAATAATTTGAAGAGAATTCTATTGAAATGACGTACTTAGGTATCTGGATCCGTATCAACATCCATCATGAGCTAAATATTCCTTATTAATACCAATTAAATCATAAGGGGAGAATCCTCACCTCATGAACCACGCTCTAATCAATATGGTGCTAAGGGCTTATCGTGCCAAATAATAATAACCTTATACTAGGGGAAGAGAAAATAAATTTACCAAATAAAGCTCATTACACATGTTGAGACTTCACCTTCAACCCAAGCTTGAAAGAAAATTAGCCACTCATAATTAAACTAGGGGCAAAATGGGAATTTATAAAATATACAGAAAATACAAGATAGAGAAGGAATTACAGAAAATAGAGTCAAAAAATGAATTCAGAGATATCAAATTAAGGGAGAAAGCCCCCTTTTTATAGATACATTGAGTAAATCGTGGCTATCGGATTAAAAACAGTTTGGATGCTCAGGATTGTGCCACGTCATCAGTCAACAGTACATGTGAACAGTACGCGGTTTGACCACGTGGATGAACAGTAACACGGTTTGACCCGGGTGAACAGTGACGCGGTTTGATTGAAAATAATCCTGTGTGTTGCATGTACCGTACATGAGATTTTTGATCCACTGATATGTTGTTACGTCATCGATCAATAGTGCATAAGAATTTTAGTCCAACATGATCGTGACACCTCATCAGTCAATGCCACATCATCAGTCAATGCCACGTCATCGATCCGTCTATGTGAACAGTGCCGTGAACAATAACGTAGACAATACCCATACATGTGAATAGTACCGTATATGTGAACAGTACTATTTTTCCTTTTATACTCCTCTTAAGGTTTTTGACCGTCCTGAGTTCAAAAGTGATGTCCGTTTTGCCATCTGATCTCTCGTTTATTGTGAAATGACCATGATACCTGTAAAATACATAAAATACTTAATTAAAATAAAACACACATAATTAAATTACAAGAAACTTAAATACATAAAAGTAAGGGTTGTTAGTAAGATATGAAATGTAAAATGACGATTTTCTCCTTTATAAATATGCATTTTCTAACACTCAACTCCGCAAAAGGGCCTATCTTAGTGGAATATATCAGAGCAATACTTGGTTTTAGATTGAGTTTCCTGAATTGAGTTTAACTTATTCCAAAAGGGTTATGCTTAATCTAAAATTAGTGATGAACTAGACAGAGGAATTCACCTTGTAGGGTAAATAGAACCTAAGTGTGTAATGCTATATCTTATATTTGCATAACAACTGATCACTGTTAGGTTGCATATAAATATAAGATATCCAACATGCGATGACTGAGGATACATAAGGATTATGCCCAGTGCTGTAGCAAATACTGCAGCAACCGAGCCAACCATTAGAAAATAGTCAAGACCATTAAGAGAGTTTATTCACTCAACTACTTTATATTCCCATTGATTTTATCCTTGAGATTGACGTGATAATTTACTTTGTTGCATTTTATTTATTACATTTTTATTTTAATTAGTATAATAGTTTCACTAAGTGTTTTATTTTATTTTAGCACAAAATCTGCACTGTTAAGATTGTTGTAGCAAATCCAATAACATCAATCTATGTGGAGACAATTTTGAATACTCATCACTTTATTACTTGTTGTGTATACTTGCACATTGACACCAATAGCATTAGTATTTATATCCAATAAGTTTTTGGCGCCGTTGCCGGGGATTGATTATTAATTGTGATTTGTGAAATTAGTTTTAATGGTGCTAATTTTTTTATTTTATTTAAATTTGTTTATTTTGTTGACATAGGTGATTTAGCAACCCTTGCATGCGCAAATATAAATCCGTTTGACTTCCAGTTTGATCCAGAAATTGAAAGAACTGCAAGGAGATTGAGAAGAGAGCATCGGGAATTACAAGCTGCTGTAGCAATGGATGATTTGCAAAATTTGAGAAACTTGAATCATAGAGAGGGGATACAACCAATCAATGTACATGAAGGTCTTAATGGACAATGTGTTCAAAGGCAACCAGGGAACAACAATATTATTCAGGCCATACATCCGGGAATAGTTAAACCCGACATTCAAACTGATAATTTTGAACTCAAACCCGTGATGTTTCAGATGCTTCAAACAGTGGGGCAATTTAATGGTTTGCCATCCGAAGATCCTCATCTACACCTTAAGTTATTTTTGGAAGTAAGTGATGCTTTCAAGATTGTTAGAGCATCGCATGAAGCATTGAGACTCAAACTTTTCCCGTTTTCTTTGAGAGATCGAGCAAGAGCATGGTTGAATTCTCTACCACCAGATTCTATCACTACATGGAATGATTTGGCTGACAAATTTTTGATGAAATGCTTCCCGCCAACCAAGAATGCAAAGTTAAGGAACGAGATCACATCTTTCTATTAACTTAAAGATGAGAGCTTGTGTGTTGCATGAGAGAGATTTAAGGAGTTACTCAGAAGATGTCCTCATCATGGTATTCCTTATTGCATACAGTTGGAAACTTTCTATAATGGTCTCAACCCAAGCACTAGATATTTTTTATTTTATTTAAATTTGTTTATTTTGTTGACATAGGTGATTTAGCAACCCTTGCATGCGCAAATATAAATCCGTTTGACTTCCAGTTTGATCCAGAAATTGAAAGAACTGCAAGGAGATTGAGAAGAGAGCATCGGGAATTACAAGCTGCTGTAGCAATGGATGATTTGCAAAATTTGAGAAACTTGAATCATAGAGAGGGGATACAACCAATCAATGTACATGAAGGTCTTAATGGACAATGTGTTCAAAGGCAACCAGGGAACAACAATATTATTCAGGCCATACATCCGGGAATAGTTAAACCCGACATTCAAACTGATAATTTTGAACTCAAACCCGTGATGTTTCAGATGCTTCAAACAGTGGGGCAATTTAATGGTTTGCCATCCGAAGATCCTCATCTACACCTTAAGTTATTTTTGGAAGTAAGTGATGCTTTCAAGATTGTTAGAGCATCGCATGAAGCATTGAGACTCAAACTTTTCCCGTTTTCTTTGAGAGATCGAGCAAGAGCATGGTTGAATTCTCTACCACCAGATTCTATCACTACATGGAATGATTTGGCTGACAAATTTTTGATGAAATGCTTCCCGCCAACCAAGAATGCAAAGTTAAGGAACGAGATCACATCTTTCTATTAACTTAAAGATGAGAGCTTGTGTGTTGCATGAGAGAGATTTAAGGAGTTACTCAGAAGATGTCCTCATCATGGTATTCCTTATTGCATACAGTTGGAAACTTTCTATAATGGTCTCAACCCAAGCACTAGATTGATGGTGGATGCTTCAACAAATGGGGCTTTGTTATCTAAGTCTTACAATGATGCTTATGAAATTTTGGAGAGGATTACTAACAACAATTATCAGTGGCCATCAACCAAACAAGCTGCAGTAAGAGGAACAGCAGGAGTTCATAACGTCAGCCCAAGTAACTTCATTAACAAACATAGTGAAATTTATGACCATTGCTCCAGCAAGTGTCAACCTAGTTGCCGAGGTCTCTTGTGTTTATTGTGGAGAGGGACACTTATTTGATAATTGTTTTGGGAATCCAACTTCAGTCAACTATGTGGGTAGCTTCAATACACAGAACCAGGACAATCCATATTCAAACACTTATAATCATGGATGGAGACAGCACCCGAACTTTTCATGGAGTTATCAGAACCATACTGCTGCAGCACCTAGTGGACAGAACAGAATTGCTCAACCACTTAGATTTTATTAGTAAAATCAAGAGCAAATAAGTATCAACAATGATCAACTTAGCTCCCTTGAAGGTTTGATTAAGGATTATATTGTAAAAAATGAAGTGGTTGTCCAAAGTCATGTTGCATCTTTGAGAAACTTGGAAAATCAAATTGGACAACTTGCTACAGCAGTAAGCAACAGAACTCACGGTAGTTTACCCATTAATATAGAGGACCCAAGAAGATAAGGGAAAGAGCACTGCAAAGTGATTAACTTGAGATTTGGAAAGGATGTTCATAGTCCCGTTGGTGTACCAAAAAGAAAAATTGAGTCCAACAAAGGCCAAGAAGACACTCAAGTAGAGAATGAGTCACAGTCTTCCATTTTTCAGAATGCAAATCAACACAGCTCTGCTACAACATCTGCAGAAAGTTATGATCCAGCACCTGGTGGTGAGGAAGCTACAGCAGCAACAGCAACAGAGCCGAGTAGAGCAAAAGAACAACCTGCTACAGCACAATAGTTTAGACATCCACCACCATTTCCTCAAAGGTTTTAGAAGCAAAACCAAGACAAGCAGTTTAGTAAAATCTTGGGAGTGCTGAAACAGCTACATATCAATATCCCTTTTGTGGAAGCTCTAGAGCAAATGTCAAATTATGCAAAATTTTTAAAGGATATCTTGACAAAGAAAAGAAGACTTGGAGAATTTGAGACAGTTGCTTTCATACAAGAGTGCAGCCGAATGCTTCAGAGTAAGATACCACAGAAGATGAAGATCCAAGAAGCTTCACAATTCCATGCTCCATAGGCACTGAATGCAATGGCAAAGCACTTTGTGATCTGGAGGCTAGCATCAATCTCATGCCTCTATCAGTGTTTAAGCAATTGGGAGTTGGTGAATGTACACCAACAACAGTGACTCTACAATTTGTTGACTGATCTCACGTCTATCCAGAAGAGAAGATTGAAGATGTGTTGTTAAAGGTGGATAAATTTATTTTTCCGGTGGATTTCATTGTGCTAGACTTTGAGGCAGACAAAAAAGTGCCAATAATTCTAGGAAGACCTTTCTTAGCCACGGGAAAGAATTTAATTGATGTTCAAAAAAGAGAATTAACCATGAGGGTGAATAACCAGCAAGTTACATTCAATGTACTAGATGCCATGAAGAGTCCCGATGAGATTGAAGATTGTAATTTTATCAGTGTTGTGGACTTTGTTGTAGCAGAGAGATTACACAGTTGCTGCAGTAAGAAAAAAATCAATGTTGTAACATTTGAAGAACTTGATGATAAAGATCATGGAGCAGCTAACATAGTATGGTCAGGGGAGAATTAACCCTTCAAAATTGACGAGCAAATCTAGCAAAGGGAACTCACTCCAGACCAACAAGAATTCAAAGTTAATGGGCCGAGAGTGAAGCACTATCTGGGAGCTGATGTGAACAGCCTAAAGAGGGATCGGTTCTTGAAAGATCCAGGTTGAGGAAACAAGAAAGGTCAGGCTGAACGACCTAAAATCAAACGCTAATTGGGAGGCAACCTAATAAGGGAAGTTGTTTCAAGTTTTTAAGGCATTGAATTTAGCTTTTAAATTATTTAATTTGTCTTTTTGTTATTTTAAGTGTGCAACTAATTTTTTTTTATGTCTTTGTGTTAAATTACAACAAGTAAAAAAAATGTGGGCAAAAAGAGCATGAAGGAATTGTTACAGCATACTTACAACATGACATATAACAAAAGATTCTCAAACAACAGAGGCATTTCTTGCTTTTGCAGCTGCAAATGGATTGATAAGATTTTATGATAAAGAGCATTTGAGAAGTGGATCAAAGAAGAAGTGACCCTTTACAGCCTGTGTTACAACAGTGCTTCCAGCAACAAGGCAGTACCCCTAACAACTAGTTTATTTTACTTCTTGCTGCAAAACTTTTTTTCATTTAGTTTTAATTTTCTAATTCATTCTGCATGTCCTTTTATTTAGTGTATGCATGTCTGGTTTATGTGGTTTTGTTTTGTGTGCTTGTGAGGACACAACACCACTCAAGTTTGGGGGGGTTGTATTTCTGAGTGCATGTGTTTATGCTTGTGTTGTGTGAAGCTCTATTATCTAATATTTGTGTATGGATTTGAAAACCTAATGAAGATAAACTGAGTGTTATTCAATATTTATGAGAAAACCAAGTAGAGATAGTTATAGATGGAGGTTGAACTTCTGTCCCGACACTTAGACTTTGGTTGAGTTTTATGAGAATGCTGTAGCAGAGCTAGGAAAACCAAAAAAGAGTAGAAAATATGTCAAGTTTTGGGAAAAATTTTCGTTGGATTGTGCCTGTTATGAAATAAATTCTACTCCAATGGTTTAAGTTGCTGAGTAACCAGGGTTGAGTATGCACCCCATATGCAAACTTGAGTCCAAAGGCAACACGAGCTACGAGCAGTGTTGCGGCAATTATTAAGAAAAAGAGAAAAAAAGAAGAAAAGCAAAAAAAAAATAGTGATAAAGAGGTTCGCTGCCTAGGATATTGAGTAACTTGGTCTGTTCATGAGACCCCATGTTCAGCCTTGAGTCAAAGGCGTCTAAAGGTATGACCTAGATATAACATCCTAGATGTAATGCTATAGCAACTCTGACATGTACTTTGAGTGAGTAATTGGGTGTCGTCATTACAAGTGATATGCATTTACATGAAAGCTCAATGTTGCATTGAAGGGTTTAACTGAAAAAAATAATAATTATGTTTGTTGTAGTACAGTTTGAGTTTATTTGTGAATTCTGCTCCCCCATATGTGAATACATTTGTATTCTACCTTTGAATTATATATGTCTGTGTAATGTTGTAGCACCTCTGGAATTTGATCAAAGTGGCACACACACACTTTGGACAGAATGAAGCCTAAGTCTAGAACTAAACTGCTAAGGCTATTTTGCGTGATTAAGAGCGTGATATGAGGGTGGAAGAATTCTTGCAAATTTGATGACAGAGCTAAGTTATTTGTTGCATGATTGTGTGATTGAAGTGGTAGTGTTATTGTCATTACTTGAGGACAAGTAATGGTTTAAGTTTGGGGGTGTGATAACTCTATAAAATGAGAGTTATCATGGCACTTTTAGACTTAAATCAATACTACTTAGAGAGTAAATTATGTGTTTCTATTGCATTTTTGTTACATTTTGCATAAATAATCATTTTAGTCAATCTTAATAAGTTTTTTCTCGATTTAAAGTAATTTGTTCTCAAATTGTGTGCATAATTGTAGGTTTCTAGAAGCTTATAATTCATGGAAGAAATGCTATTCAATAGGCTTGCAAAAATAAGGAAAGAACATGGCTACAAAAGAGACAAATCTGGAACAATGTAGTTGCTGTAGCAATCCTAGAACAACGACAGAGAAAATTCTACGCTGGATAACTGCAGAATTGCGATCTGCAGTTTCCTAATCTAACTTATGCGCGACTGAGGCTACCGTTTACCCTAATTTTCAACTATAAAAGAAGCACACATCATAAGGAAAAAAGGGGGGCCATCACCCAAGGAGAAAAATAAAAAGAAACAAAAGAAAAACAAGATTTAAGAGAGAGATTGATGGCTACACAAGAGGAAAAATTGCAGAGATCAATTAGGAGTTCAATCATTCTTATCATTCTCTTGTTTTCGTATTTTGTATTTATTCATGGGGATGTGTTTCATGGCTGAAACTTTGTTCTTTATTTTTCTTTTACAAACCATGAACTAAATTTATTTGTGGTTGAGTGATAAACAATCTTGATGGTTTATTGACTGAATATATGTGTTGCTGCATATTTGTTGTAGCAGTTTGTTTTGATAGTATTTATTTTTATTCATTATTTCGGATGATCACCCATTTAATGATACAAGTTAGGAGAGAGCCGCAAAAGGGCCTATCTTCGTGGAATATATCAGAGCAATACTTGGTTTTAGATTGATTTCATGAATTAAGTTTAACTTATTCCAAAAGGATCATGCTTAATCTAAAATTAGTGATGAGCTAGACATATGGATTTACCTTGTAGGGTAAATAGAACCTAAGTGTGTAATACTATATCTTATGTTGGCATAACAACTTATCACTGTAGGTTGCATATAGATATAAGATATCCAACATGCGACGGGGCTGAGGATACATAAGGATTCTGCCTAGTGCTGTAGCAAATACTGCAGCAACCGAGCCAATCATTAGAAAATAGTCAAGACCATTAGGAGAGTTTATTCACTCAACTACTTTATATTCCCATTGATTTTATTCTTGAGATTGACGTGATAATTTACTTTATTGCATTTTATTTATTACGTTTTTATTTTAATTAGTATAATAGTTTCACAAGTGTTTATTTTATTTTAGCACAAAATCTGCACTGTTAAGATTGTTGTAGCAAATCTAATAACATCAATCCCTGTGGAGACGATCTTGAATACTCATCACTTTATTACTTGTTGTGTACACTTGCACGTTGACACCAATAGCATTAGTATTTATAACCAACAAAATGCCAGCTTAGTTCATGCATAACTCAAACTCAGCAAGGTTGTTATCGGTGTGTATTTTCACCATCTTCACCACACCTCTTGAAACTCTCAACCTAACAAAGTCAATCTCGATATCAATATGCTTAGTCTTCTCATGGTATATTTAATTCTTGTTTAAACAAATAGTACTCTGATTATCACAATAGATTGTCATTTGTTTTTGTTCAAATCCCAACTCAGTCACCATTCCTTGAAGCTAGATGGCTTCTCTAATTGCTTTTGCAGCTGCAGTATATTCTACTTCAGTTATTGACAGAGCAACAACATTCTACAAAGAAGCTTTACAGTTTATGGTACAAGCATTTAGTTTAAACAAAAAGCTAGTCAAATATCTTTTTTTATCCAAATCTATAGCATAATCAGCATCTACAAAGCCTTCCACATAGAATACTATGTTCTTATTAGCTCCATACATCAAACCATAATCAATTGTACTATTAAGTTATCTTAAAATCCATAAAACAACCTTCTAATGTTCCTTCTATCGATTTGCCATATATCTACTTACAGTACTCATTGCATAAGAGAGATCAGGCCTAGTCAAGACCATTACATACATCAAACATCCAACAATACTTAACTATAGAATTGAAACCATTTCAACCTTCTCTGTATCAGTTTTAGGACATTATTGACAAGAAAGTGTAAAGTGAGCTGGTAATGGTGTCTGAACAGGTTTAGAATTCCCCATTTCAAATCTTTTAAGCACCATTCTAATGCATTTTTGCTTTGTCAAACTTAAAATACCATTCTTCCTATTTTTGACTAACGCAACTTCAAGGATCTTTTTTCCTATATCAAGATCCTTCATTTCAAATGTGCTCCTTAACTGTTGTTTTAAGTCATTTATATGATCATTTCCTTCTAAGCAATTAACATGCCATCAACATAGAGCAACAAATAAATCTTGTCACCATCTTCTAAAGTTTTAAAATAAATACAGCAATCAAAATTACATCTTTGAAAGCTACGTTCTACCATGAAACATTCAAACTTTAAAATACCAATGCCATGGTGACAATTTAAGTCCATATAAAGACTTTCTAAGATGAAGACATGATCAGCTCTCCCTAGATCCACATAATCTTCAGGTTAAGAAAATACAATCATCTTATCTAGGTCACCATATAAGAAAGCAGTCTTCACATCCATCTGTTTAAGATGCATGTACTTTGCAGTAGCAAGTGATAATAAGATCCTCAAAGAAGAATGTCTAACCACTGGAGAAAACACCTTTGTGAAATCAATGCCCTCCCTTTGAGTAAAGCCTTTGGCAATAAGGCTGGCTTTATATCTTTGTGCCTTAACACCTAGTGTGCCCTCCTTGACCCTATAAATCCACTTACACCCTACTATTTTTTTTTATTTGCTAGCCTCTCATTGAGATCCTTGGTGTGGTTTCTGATCAAGGACTGCATTTTCTCATCTATAGCTTTTTTTCATTCTTTTAACTCATCTCAATTGACAACTTTTAAGTATGTTCTAGGTTCATCAGTTTTAGCTCTACCGCAAGATAAGTCCTCTGATCCTTATCTATCTCTTTTATGGTTATAGGCTTTAATATAGCTGCGTGTTACAGCAACTCAAATCCATTAAACACTACATCTCTACTGATGGTGGCTCTTGAGGGCTTCAAATCAGTACACCAGAGTTTATAGCCCTTCATACCATTAGGGTGGCCAAGAAACACACCGCTTAAGGACCTAGGCTCTAATTTCCCTTCTTTGATATGAACATATGCTGTACAGTAAAAAACCCTCATATTAGATTAATCTGCTGGTTTACCAGAAAAAAGTTCATAAGGTGTTTTGAAATTGATTCCAACTTAGGGACCTCTGTTTACAATATAACAAGTTATAGATAGAGCCTCAGCCTATAAAATTATAGATAACTTAAAATGAATAAGCATGCATCTTACTTAATCAATTAAGGTCATATTCATCCTTTCAGCTAATCCATTTTGCTGGGATGTGTATTTTACTACTTTGTGTCTCACAATATGATGCTCAAAGCAAAAGTTATAAAACCTTTTGTTACAAGACTCCAAGCCATTATTAGTTTTTAACATTCTAACCTTTCTATTGTTTAAGTTTCCCTCAGTGTTTTCCAAGTTTTGAACTGCTCAAACACATCTTCCTTACTCTTTAACACAAACACCCAAACCATCCTTGAATAATCATCAATAAGTGATAGGAAATATCTTGCCCCTCCTAAAGATGTTGTCTATACTGGACCCTACAGATCAGCAGAGATATAATCTAGAGTTATTCTTGAAACATGAACACTAGTATTGAATTTAACCCTTGAGGATTTGCCAAGGACACATTCGTTATAGAGCTTCAAGGACTTTATCTTATACTCTCCTAAAATTAGGGTTGGCAATTTACGGGATTGGGCCTGGCTTGACAAATGATATTAGGTTCAGGCCCTGTGAAAAGCCCCTCTAACTATAAGGATTTTTGACAACTGATACTAGGTCCAAATGATACTTGGTGACTATTTAAGTCTCTTAATGAAGTTAATCTATTAAGAATATATTGAGCCAGATTATGAATTTCAAAGCATCAACTGTGGCGAATTGTTAGTTGAGATTATTCAAGGGCAATTACTCATGAGACAGTGAAGAAATCAGCAAACAAGGAGCTATACTCAGTCAATCCAGTGACATTTGCATTCATTGATTAACCAATCATTCACATCATAAAGAGATTAAAAGGAGTTGCATTTGAAATATTAACAATACACATGCATTAACAAATAACTTCTCTCTAGTTAACTGGAGCTCAAGTCATTTCATGATATGGTGAAGTTTAACCTGAATTACTAGTAGGCCTCTTGATTTGTCATAATAACTTCTAAGAACTGAAAAAAAAACAATTGACCATTGTAGAGGACTAATACGGCACCCAAAAGGCTCGCACACGATATTATAACAACATTTATAAAGTAAATAATAGATAAGAGAAATAGTGATCAAAATAGTCTATTAATAATATTTCCTCAGCATAGCCACATTCCACTAGTGTCTAACTATGGCCCCATCCATGTTCAAAGTTCGATAAGCGCATGAACCAGTTGGCTTGTCTATATGGTAAGGCACTTCCTAATAAATGTTAAAAACTCATTCTGATGTCATCTTAATTGTTTAAGTTATCTTCTTGAGTACCAAATCTCTTTTCTTTGTATTAAGATGGGCCATTCTTGGTTCTGCTCTTACTCTCTTTTATGTAGATAAATCTAGACTAACAGTGACAAGAGGGATGTTTTTCTCTATATTGAAATGAGCTATCTTGTGAAAGAGGCTTCTAATATCGGTGGGGATAACTGCATCTACCCTAATGACACGCGAAAATGACATTTCCCTCGTGGTAGTGTTCTGAGTAGTTTTGTAAGCCCATAAAATACATGGTAACTTTTTTACCGATGCTCCTTTTCATCCTCAAGCATCTTTTTGAGGATCCTCTTGATGATCTTGTTGATGGCTTCCACTTAGCCATCCGATTATAGTTGAGCAGGTGAGGAGAATCTATTAGTAATCCCTAGTCTTGACAGAACTCCTTGAAATTCTTATTATCGAACTACTTTCCATTATCACTCACTATGACATTAGGGATACCAAATCAACAAATTACGGACCTATATATGAACTTAATAATTTTTCTCTCGATGATGGCGGAACTTTAGCCCAATTAGTGAAGCAATCTACAGCTATAAAGGCATATTTTGCCTATCCTCTACCAGTTGGCATCAATGCTATGAGGTCAACTTCCTATATGGCAAATGGCCATGATAAAGAATTCACTGTTAGCTTCTTGGGTGGCATGTGAAGCACCTTAAAAACCTCTACCACTTGTCACAAAATCTAACCATATCTTTTGCACCCTTGTGCATTGGAGACTAGTAACACCTTGCCTTAAAGCCTTGTGGGCTAATTATTGCGTGCCATAGTGGTCGCCATTAGTCCATGTATTTATGTCAAAACAATTTAGATTGTTCTATCTCCAAACATCTAAAATAAGGAAAAAGGATATTTCCCTGTAGAGCATTTCTTCAATAAGACAGTAATGAAAAACGTTGTATTCCAATCTTTTAATATGATCATTATCTTCTTGCAACTCCCCTTCTTTAAGAAATTTTATTATGGGTTGCATCCATGACTCCTACATATGAGTAGAGTTTACCTCTTTTGGCGTTACTGAGAGCATACTAGTTGTAGGAATATGTTTTATTAACATGGGATCTAGTAGTTGACTAGTTCCAAGTGAGGACATTTTGGCCAAGTTTTCAATTTCACAATTTTTTTACTTATTTGAATCATAGCATCAGCTCCTTAGTTTTCCTTAAGTAAGCCTTCATATTCTCTTTTTTAGCCTGGTACTCTAAACCAATCTGATTTCCTACTAATTGAGATCACTCTTGATGACATGCTTTTTTGCATTTACAGTTTTAGACATACTTAATGCAATAATGATTGCTCATATTCTGCCTCATTATTAGAGGCTTTAATGCCAAATTGCAATGCATATTGAAGCTTTAGCCCCCAGGGTTTATGATAACTAAACCAACTCTGCTTCCATGCCAATTTAAAGAACAATTACTTTCAATATCGAAGCTCGTCAAATTTTGGTTTCTCATCATCATTTTGTAAAGTTTGACAATAATTAAACAACAAATTTATATTAGAAATATCACATTCAAGTTACTTATTTGATTCAATTAAATTAACTAAACAAATATCGTGATGCAGTCACGGTGGTACGAATCTCAAATCGAAGGCCATCCTCGAACCGTCTGCATCTCTCTCTCTCATCACCGACTATAGATGTAGCAAATCTAGAGAGGTCTAAAAATTTCTTCTCATACTCCTCAACTGTCAGAGATCCCTGAACCAACCGAAAGAATTCACTTCGTTTAATATCCTGATATACAGCAGGAAAATAATGATCGTAGAATTCCTTGCGAAAAATGGCCCAAGTAATCGCAGCATGTCCCTGATATCGTCTCTCCACTGTCTGCCACCAATTGTAAGCTCTATCCTCGAGCAGGAAAGTGGCGAAGGATAATCTATCATCCTCTGAACACTTCATCACATCAAAAATACGCTCTAACTTAACAAACCATGATTCAGCCTCAGGTGGTTCTCCGGAACCATTAAAACTCTTCGCCCCTAAACTCCTCACTCGCTCAATAGTATTTGCATTACCGACATGCGCTTGAGTCTGATTTTGCACAACTGTAGTCAAGATCTGAGCCAGCCGATCAAATGACTGCTCAAAATTCGGGGCATCCCCCGGTGTCTGTTGTGCAATTCCATGCGTAGAGGGTTCAACTATCCCCTCATTCGCGGTTTCACGTTCCCCCGCAGGTACACTACCAGAAGTCAACCCAGCTATTGGCCTAATACGGCCACGACCACGGCCACGTCTACTACTACGACGAAGCATGATGGTGCCTACAAAAGATAAATTCTAACTTTAATAAAAATAAAACTTATTCTTATTAAAACAGTAAAGTCTACAGAATCTAAAACCATGCTCTGATACCAACTGAAACGACCCGCCCCGAAAACCCCTAGGCGAGTCTATTTAATCTCATCAAAACGGACTAGAAAATCTATTCATAAAGAGTCTACCGAAAATTCGGCAGAGTCTCCTTTATATATATAACACTCCCAATCTACAAATATGAAAATAACACTCCCAAAACAAATCTCATATACAACAAACTCCAGTACTCAACATCCACAACCAAAATACTGAGTCTTTATAAATACAATCCCAAAAGAACAAGATGACCAAAATGTCCCAACAAAAACATTTACACAATCTAGCACCATCACGTGGCCAAGACTCAAAATATATATACAGTCGCTGGGTCGGTCTGGTGTACCTGCAACCTCCTGGTGAGAGGGGGAAAAATATAATAAAAGCGGGGTGAGTTTAAAACTCAGTGAGATCAGTGAGTGGATAGTAGGTTGAAAATTAATTCTTAATTTAAAAGAAATAATCATATCATTTCCAAACACGATTTCGTTAAACCATAAGCGAGAAACTGGTTATAAATCATTAAACATTTAAATCAAATTTCCAACTATAGAAATCATATGACAATATCATATAGAATTCACAAATCTGAAAATCATCACCAAACAAGTACCCAGGGAAATAATCTCGTCATATCCGGACCTCAACGGACGGGCAATGACGTACTATCTGGGTAACGTCACGCCCCGGAGCTACACAGATAGACAGGGAAATACCATCTCATATCTCATCATATCTCTGCATGCATAATCTAGTCCCCAAAGGACAAAAGCGCCCAAGCACACGGCCCAAAGCCTCT
Source organism: Citrus medica (assembly GCA_002013955.2). Classification (NCBI taxonomy): domain Eukaryota; kingdom Viridiplantae; phylum Streptophyta; class Magnoliopsida; order Sapindales; family Rutaceae; genus Citrus; species Citrus medica. The sequence continues at coordinate 267,730 of MKYO02013344.1, forward strand.
GTGTGTACTCAGACGGGCCCCAAAGGCCTGTATCTCATCTATATCATCTGTATCACAATATCAACATACATAATCTAGTCCCCAAAGGACAAAAGCGCCCAAGCACACGGCCCAAAGCCTCTGTGTGTACTCAGACGGGCCCCAAAGGCCTGTATCTCATCTATATCATCTGTATCACAATATCGGTCTGTATCTCATGTCTGTATCATCTGTATTTCAATGTCTGTCTATATCTCATATCTGTATCACTATAATCATACCGCATGCATATGCCCCCAAAAGGCAAAAGCGCCCAAACACACGGCCCAAAGCCTCTATGTGTGTTCAGACGGGCCCCAAAGGCCTCTCATCTCATATCATTTATATCACTTTAACTGGAGGGAAGGGTACTGTCTAATGATTTCAAAAACAATCACTATCATGCTTTAAATCATACTTTAATTCATACCACATTTGAATCCACTTTTCTTATCTTTCAAATACTATCATACTTTATTCAAAATTGATACGCAAAAGCATTAACCAAATATTTTGAGAAATCATTAAATCAGAACATTAAAATACTTATTTCGCAAACCTGCTTTACTATCATAATTAACTCTAAAAATAAGTTTCGTATATTCCACTCACAGTGACGGTGTTCACGGTCGGTTGTCGTCCACGTCCGCGGTCCAGTTCTCGCTCGCGGATCCTCCTAAATCAAGGAAACGACATAATTATTCTCCGAAAATCAGAATTCCGACTAAATATATGCAATAACTCGAAACGAACATTTATCCATAATTAACAACTCCCGTGACGATAAAATTACTAAAATGCCCTTGAGTCCGTAATTCATTAACATACTCCGAAATCATAAATCATCAAATTACCCGCGGAATCGTAATTACACCAAATTCTCAATTCTAGGAATTACTAAAATATCCACAGGCTCAGAAATGACAGAATTGCCCTCAAAGTGTGAAATTACCAAAATGCCCTCGCCGGTCAACGGTCACCGGAATTTGGTCATCACTGGCCAGGAAACTCAAATCTTATAGTGTCAATCACGCTGAGTTCAATGGTACCGGCGGTGAGCTCCAACGCGCGGCAACGACGCCGGAATCTAGCTCGACAGCCGTGAGTTCCAAAAATCGACCGGCAGCAAAACAACGACTCTCGGTGCCAATGGATGGTCGGAAATGGAAGAGGGAGTCATGAGGAACAAATTTCAACTGGTGGTGTCACCCAAAACCGGCAAAAATCCCGGCGAAGTAAAGTGAAACAGCCGCGGGTTTCAAGCTTCGATCGCCGGCGTTCCGGTTCGTTTTTGGCAGCGAGGACGGCAGGGGAACGACGGTCGGCTTCTAAGCTTCAGATCGGTACCAAGCTCGGCCAAAGCGGTGGCCGGAATCGTGAAATCCGTCCGGGTCAGGGTTGGGTTTCCGGGTCCGAAATTGGGTCAGCTCTCTCTCTCTCTCTCTCTCTCTCACGGTCCCTCTCTCTTTTTTTTTTTTTGAAAACAGTTTCCCCCCTTTTTAAATATAAGACCCGGCTTCTTCTTCTTTTTGCATCCACAAGTGTTACAATTTTCCCATTGAAATAAACAAAGTAACAAATCCTTTGGGGATAATTTTACTAATGAAACCAATGAGAAGAGTTTCATTAGCTGTTACCTTAATGGATTCAAGAATAAGCTGATCCAATGTGTCTTTAAAGATGATATCCGCCAAACTTCTGGTGGTAGCTAAAGTACAGGCCACTCTATCTGCTGTAATTTTAGGGTGACTAATAGAGCATTATCATGTCGATAGACCACATTCTCTCCATCTTTTTCATTGAACATGATTTGAACTAAGTACGGTATTTTAGAAGGTGAGCTCTACTCAACCAAGTTAATCTTTTTGCTACTGATGATACTTCTCTCAAAAGTTTTCATCGATCTTCTGAAATACCCAACAAGATTGGAACCTGTAGCTATCATATATTAGTATCCTTTTTAGATACATGGGGTTTCTCCTCCTCAAGTTACCGTCTCGAGGTTCTTCCCCTTTTGATTTTTCGATAGACTTCCTTGCATCTCTCATATCAGCAACAAACTCCTATATGTACCCATTGATAATCGATGCCTTAATCTCTTCTTACAATCGGGGACCTTAACAAACCACTATCACCAATTTGATAGAAAATCTACCCAGTGATATGTTCGAGGGGTAGTAAAAATCACATCGTGATCTTTTATCAGGGTCATCCTTTTTACATTGCTCCATTTTTGGCCCAGCCCTCCTGATTATTAAGGTTGTTGCACCTGAGTTGCTCTACTGAAGCGTGCCTCTAATTTCTTAGAGTAATCCTTATTTTTTCCTGTAGCAAACTTATCTTCTTGGAGCTTTATTCAATACTTATCTTCATACTCAATCTGTTGCAAAGCTCTTGTTTTGGCCTTCTTGAATATTAACAGCTTGATTTTCTAAAAGGATTTCTATAATTTCTCTCTTTGAAAGTTCTATATATGCTAATGTTTTTTTCGTGATCAAAGGCTCTGTTGCAATATAATCTCATGGTGGAAATTATTAATAAAGGAAGACAACAACTCTGTCTTTCTTTGCTTGATAAAGGTCAGCTTAGAGGAGGATTTATCCATGTGGACAGCGTAGCAAAACTTCTTATAAAAATTCAATGAGGAGCTGATCTATAGTGGTTGTATTCCTAAATTTTAGGGTCTGAACCAAGATTTGGGTAGACCCATGAAAATATGTTTAAACATGTGGCACATAGCTTTTTCTCTTACTACCATTATAAGTATTTGGTCTCATTATAAAGTATCATGTTCGCTGGGGTCAGAGGTACCCCATATTGGAGGATCCGAAGTATATTGAGGTCGATTGAGAGTGTTCTTGGTGAATCTCCATTGAGAATGGTAGCTAATAAATGATTGGCACTAGGGACCTAGTAATAAAGTAACCTTCTCGAAGAGTTTACGCACTTGATCTTCTAGAAAGGACATCTTATGTAGGATATACTAAGGGATCCCTCGATTTCTAGAGGAACCTTCCCATTTTGAGGAGATATCTTAGCGTTGAGTTTATTTCTTGAATATTCTTCCATTTGTTTGCTACGCTTTTATCCCTTACTACTAATAAATTAACATAGTTTGATCTTTTAGCTTTGGAATAAATAGGTTGTGCTTTTGACTTGGTTACAACGGGTTGATCAGTTTGCTCCCTCGGGAGCCTCCAATTGTTGGCCATTGGTTTTCCCCTAGAGCTTGTGAGTTGACTTATCTACTTAGGCCACTCTCTAGGTATTTTTCTTACAAACCGATGGTGCGACGGTAAATTTCTAGAAAAACTTCTTTGTGATAAACTTTTCTCTACAGCCAATACCGACAAACCTTGTCCATTTTTACCATTTCCTTTGTGAGTTCAGTTTTGGCTTCATGCTTGTGTTCATCAACTTGCTCAATGATGGCGAGATTATTGTTGAAATAATGGTCTTCTTTCATTTTTTTTAAACAGAAATCAAAACTTACTTGGCAACTGTTGTGGAGCTTTTTGTTGCGATCCCCACCTAGACAGCACCAATTGTCTAAATTAGATTTTAGGCACATCTATTAAAAAAAAAAAGATATATATAAAGAGTACAGCTATCTAAGTGAGTATGAGGTGTGCTTCCCAGAAGGAAGGAAAGTTACTAGGTAAGTTTCAAATCCTTGAAACCTGTAAAATGGAGCAAATTGAGATTAAAAGTAAAGCTAGAAGTAGCCGCCAATCATACGCCAACACTCAAGTCAGGCTTTAGTTAATAATTTTTGTAGCCTTAAGTTTGCGAAAACCTTGAAGCTTTTTCAATGATGTAAACTTGAAGATTGAAGATGATAAATTTTGTGAGTAAGGAAAGTTACCCATTTGAAAAATTGGGAGCTTATATTAGAGTGTGCTTGAGAGGCATTTCAATATGTTCGAACACCTGTGATTATTCATTGGTTGAACTCTATTAGTTGAGGTCTTCTCAATATTTTCAATTAAACCACTTGATAGTGACATTTGTGAACGTGGAGAGCAAGAAAACCGATAGCGCTAACTTTATTCCCTGCCTCCCCACGTGTCAGACTCTAGCTTTGTAATCCTACTACTTTCCGATGAGGAGCTAAGAGGGCTGACATGTCATAATCTCATTGTTTTATTGGGTAATTTTTAGGGATCTCCCTAGAGGTTTGGCGTATTAACACTTAGATAAAAAGTATGAGCGTATTATTAGATGCCTCCCTTGCCGTTTGTATTCCATTTGGTATCTTGTCAATATTAAGGGTAATTTCGTAAAAAAGTTATCTAAAATGTTGAAAGAATCAAAAGCAACCTCATTGACTGCTGTGCACTTCATTATCCACTGGTTCCAATCATTATCCACTGGTTCCAAGGATGCATTGGACAAATCTTCTCTTTCATCTTCGAAACCCAAGCTAAATAACAATCCATTCATCCACAAAGTCCCAAACACACCCAGATTCTTCCCTTTATGCTTCTAACCTCACCAAATAAAGCTTAAATTCGAAGAATCCCCAATTTGAAAGAAGAGTGATGAACAACGAAGTGATGGCGGCAGAGGCGGGAAAATGTTGTCGTGAGTGACCATTGCTAGCGACAGGCGAGGAACGAATGAGTTATTAAACCTCATAGAAGGTGAAAACTCCAAATAACTCAATGCATGTTAAAGTTACAGCCTTTTGGTTGATTTGATGATGTATTTAAAAATCGAAACGTTGCGTTTGAGTTGTTAAAGAAGTTGTTGCATATTTTTAGTGTGATTTGCACTAGTGATAAGCTAAACAAACCATTGTGTATTAGAAATTAGTTATTTTCATGTGATTTCTATGTTAAACAAAAGTGGGTTTTAGGTTTGTAATCGCAAATATAATTCTAAATTTTTATAATAAAATTGAAATAAAAAATTGAGATTTTTTTTAATGGAATTAATTTTTGGGATCGTATTTGTGATTACAATTTAAGATTTAAGTGGGTTTATTCGCAAATACGATTTAAGTGGGTTTTAAATGTGTTATATATATATATATAGAGTAGTTTTCTGGTCAGATATTTTAAAGTGCGGGAAAGTCCGGGAAAACTTTAAAACCACACGACTTTAAGGACTTACAGTTTTAAATCTTTAAAACCATGCGATTTTAAAGGTTTCCCACACTTTCCTGCACTTTAAAATTCCTGACTGAAACATTTATATATATATATATATGATTAAAAAAAACTCCCACAGCCATAAGTCCTTTGGGTTTGGCATTTTAGTGTGCTTTCTGTTAATCTCACATATTTATAAATAATAAGATTCATTTTCAACGTATTGACTAATTGGCAGGAACAAGAAATCAGAATATACTTAAAAATGAAAAATAAGATAGATTTTACCAAACAAAGAAGTATAAGAGAAAAGGGCAATGATTGAATCTAGAGATGGACAAGAATTTCTCAAGGCAAAGGAAATGGCTGCGAAATATTGTGCAACTGGTAGCACTCCTAAGAACTAAAGAAGCTCTTCCGTTGGTTCTGAAATCATATTGTTTTTTGCACTTGGTATATTTTTGTGTTTGTAACTTCAACGATAAATCATTAAATTTATATTTTTTCTTCTCTAATGTTCTGTTGTTTTGTAAATCTCAATAGAATTATAAGAAAAAAATTTAAAGAATGGAGTGTTTTGTGATAGAAATACTATTTTTATATTTGAACTGCTTGAAACAAATATGATTTGCTTAATTGAAGTCCAGAAATTATTAAATTCTTCACCAATAGTTTTTTTTTAAGTTAATGAGTATGTAATGTCAAGTATTTGGTTATTACATTTTTTTTTTATTTTATCCATGTACTGGGAGCAAAACATATTTTATTATATTAACAAATAGCACCCTGGTGGTTGCTACGAGGGTGTTTTCGATTTAGGGGTATTTTGGTCATTTATTGATCTATTAGCAGCCGTTAGATGGAAATACAAACGGCGGGGGAGGTATTTATAATTATGGTCATACTTTTTATCTAAGTGTTAATACATCAAACCTCAAGGGAGGTCCCTAAAAATTACCCTTGTTTTGCTCAATGGATCTGCTCCTTCATTGGCTCCTTCTTTCTATCCCCAAAAGGTAGATATGCCACTGTTCACTTTCAAGGCTCTAGCTACCATTTTTTAGTCTTGGTTATACCCCTTAAACTCGACGTCTTTAGCAAAACTATCCTTTCTCCGGGAGTGTACCTTCTAACTTTACTGAACTATCCTCATGTCCGGTCAATGAGGCTGACTTTCTTCTTGTTGACTTTCCTTAGCACGTGTCGCTAGCTTATTAGTTCAAATCAACACCCAAGTTTTCTCCTAAACTGATTTAAATTTTTCAGTACTAATGTTATTTTGACCAAAAAAAAAATATTTTGAATAATTATAACATGGTACGATAATAAAGTAAGTTCTGATAGTTAAGTATGTGACACGACTTAAAAGTGTTTAATTTATGCCCAAGTATAAGAGTGCCTAATTATACTATATTTCGGTGAGTCCGAGGTCGATCCACAGAGAAAGGATTTAATTTGTTTATTTAAGTTTATTTTAAAAAGAAAAATAAAATTTAAAAATATGCAATTTAATTTGAGAAAAACTATGAAATCAAATTAGTTAGGGTTATGGATCCACTCTTAGTAAAAAATACAATTTAATAAATTCTTTTTTTTATTTTATTACCCAAAAGATTAATTGTATAAATTACAATTATTTTCCCATTAATTTTATTATGGATTAAATACTTAATGTGCCAAAACTTAACTTGTCTACAATAAGTCAAAATATCATTTTACCGTACTTTATACTAAGATATTAAGAATTTATTGCACAAAACTCCCATGTTTGTCTACAATAAATCAAAATTTCAAAATATAAAATATGGATAAAATTAAATAGAAAAAAATTAATATATATAACTAAAAATAGAATTTGATTAAATCATATTTTTTTACTAAGAGTTTCACCTCACCCTAACTATTATTATTTAGCTAAACATATTTGAAATAAAGGAAATTATTATAATTGAAAATTACATATAAAAAATGGTATTTGAAAATTGAAATAAAACTAATTTTATTTATTGAAAATATATTACAAAGAGAGATGAGAAGAAGAATTTGAGGGGAAAGAAGAGAAGGAAAGGTGTGGAGAGGTGTGTTCACCCCCTCTCAATTTATACTAATCCAAGATTAATCCACACCACACAAATAAATAAAACTAATTACATCTTAACCCTACATTTGTCCCACTAACAAAATATAAACCTAACTTAATTCACTCAAGCACATCCAACACATTCCAGTAACAATTATCATACCTAACACGATAAAAACTTATAATTTTACAACAAAAGTCGCGAATTCTCTTCGACAATGACCTAATTTCTCGAACTTTTGGAATCTAAATTTGACATCCGTACATTTGTTTGGAGCCCCAAATTGCGTGAAATTATTATTTTTACTAGTAAACACACAAAAATACAATACATCCGCACATTTGTTTGGAGTCCCAAATTGCGTGAAATTATTATTTTTACTAGTAAACACACAAAAATACACAAAATCGAATATTTAGAAAAATAATTAGAAATTCATAATATGTTACATAAATACAAATGTAAATTATATTATAAGCACAAAATAATATTTTTTACCCCTTAATAAACATACAATTTTTAACACTAATCAGTATATCACACACCGCATGCAATCATTTGTTGGTCATTAGCATCACATGTTAACTAAGGATATAAACCAATTTAGCCAAACCGAAACTAATGTAATGAGGAAGGTAAACCAACGGAACTTACGTGATTTGGTGTGTATCTCGTCGGAAATCTCACGAGTAGGTCAATTATAATTTTTTTATCTTTGGTATTCTCATAAGTATGAGGAAGATATTACTAATAAAGAGAAAAAGTCACTTAGAAAAAACCATAGGGATAAAAAAATTAAATCTGACTAGGGAAAAACGTAATAAGTCTTAATCGTCATCAAATGTATAAGGTTCAAGTAAAAGCAAATCTTCAAACAAAGAGATAAAGAAAAGTATATTAATATAACTCTCAACAATAGTGGTCGACCTATGAGTGGGGTAGATCAGGTGACATAGGGTGAGCTTATTTGAACCCACTAATTTTTTTCTATACTTTCTTTTTAATTAAGAAATTTGTTATTAAAATAAATTTTTATCAAATTACTTAATTTACCATTTCTTTATCACTTCTCATCAATCCTTCATATATTTTCTCTTAATTGCAAACTACAAATAATTGGTTTCATTGTAGACTATTATAAACCAAAAGGATCAAAATCCATTATCACCAAATTTTTCAGCCATGAAAGTTAATGAATATCAATAAATTAATTTTTTCCTAACATAAACGCAAGTGAATGTCAAGAAAAACAATTCTTATATATAGAAAGTATGAAATAGATATTAGGATCTACTAGAAAAAGAAAAAAAATCAAAAGAGAGCAAAATTACAATTTAGTTTACAGGACGTGAAAGTAGTGAGAGACTATGCAATCATGAGGTAGAGGGAGATAAATTAGTGAAGGATAATTTTGAGATTTTAAATTTTTAGCAATGAATTTATTTTTTAAAATGAGTGTAAAGATGAATTTGGTGGGTTCAAAGAGTCCCCTACTGACATATTTCAAAAAATACAAAATTACTATTTCACTTAAACCGCAAAATTGCCATCCCATATTAATAACAATTCAACTTTTTATAATTCACTACCCACTTCAGCTGTAGCTATATATTTTCTCAAATTATTCATCCAAATCAAGGCAAGAAACTTGTATTTTATTATTAATTTATCAAAATTTATTGTTTTTCTTTTTTTCTTTTTTTCTTTTTTTTTTTGCCTGAATATAAGGTATTTCAAATTTGGTTCGATTTGTCATGGATAGAGATTGTAGTGTAAAGTGCATATAATATTTTTATAAATTTAAATATCTTTAAAATTGAAAGATGAAGAAATTTTAATTGTTAATTTATTTAAGCCTCTCCCATTTAAGCGTTTGGCTTCAAACATAAACGTTCTCTGTGTTATCCTTAGGTAATTGTAATTACATGTATTGATAACTTTTAATTATTAATTAATTATTAATTCCTATGTAATACAAGTTATTGTAGGTTACAATGCTACATTACATAATTGTTGATTTCTATTGGTTGAATCCATGAAAAGTACGCATTTAGTAGTATAATCACTTAGGAAAATCCTATGATGTCATGATTAAAATTATGGCATTAATATCATAAAAAATATAAATTTTGTAAATTACACAAAAGACTAGTAAGTAGAAAATAAAACAAATAAATTAATACAAAAGTGGTAGAATTTTTTTTTAAAAAAATATTACAAACATAACAAACACTTATAAAAACAACATAAACATTATAAATAAACATTAAATGTAATGTCATACAATGACTTGACTATTAACTACTAAAATAATTAAAAACGTACCTTAACATGGCTTTTACAGAATTTTAGGTAAAAATATAGTTTATTCATTTACTTTAATTAAAAAAAGAAAAGAATCATTCATCAACTGAAAAAAAAATTATAGCGAAAACAATTGGAAATAACTTTATTGAATTGATTTAATCATAAATTTTATATTCGTTCTAGGAAATCTATAAACTTTTTTTTCTCATTTTCTATCATAGTATTTATTTATTATACAAGTCAATCAAGCAAAATTATTTATCTTGATGTGAATCAAACCAAAGTTTTTATAAAAAAATTAGGTTACTAGACATATATGATATATCAATAAAATTGGATCAAATTTTGAGTCTTATGCATACTTCATGTACTTTTAAACTTTGCTTTACTTGTACTTAGAGACCATTTGGCTCCTATTAAGAAGGTTTAGAAATATGCAAATCACCTCATCTTACAACAGCTTTGAGAACATGAAAAAAAAAATTCAAATTTTAATTTTGAGAAAAAAAATTTCTTTAACAAAATTTAGCATATATCATCACATGTATTGCGTAAACTCAAAACTATTATTATTGAATTTAGAAACAAAATCATAAATATATAAGGTAATCTATATTATACTTAGTTTTTATTTTACATTTGTAAGTTTTTTTTTTTTTTCAATAACTCTTATGTTATTTTACTTAATTTGCCTTCTACTTATAGGTTTTAGGTTTAATCTACAAATTTATGTTTTAATGTTAATTTGTAAATTTTATTTTACATATTTGAAATGTCTGTTTTGTTTACCAGTAATACACTAATTTACCACGATTACATTATTTTACTTATTTTACTTTTCATTTACAATTTTTATGTTCCAATTACTTAATTTATGTTTAATTTTATACTTCATGTTTGATTTTCAAGCTTTACATTACATTTGGAAGTTTATGTTTTGTTCACTAATAATACACTAATTTATCACTCTTATTTTAATTTGCTTGCTTTATCTTCTACTTAAAGCCTTTTTGGTTTACCATAATTTATGTTTTATTTACACTAACCTACAAGTTCTATGTTACATTTGTAAGTTTTTATTTTGTTTACCAATAATACACTAATTTATCATTCCTACATTAGTTTACGTATTTTACCTTCTATTTACAAGTCTTATATTCTATTGACTTAATTTATGTTTTATTTTATACATAATGTTAATTTATAAGTTTTATTTAATATGTGTAAGTTTATGGTTTGTTTACTAATTATATACTAATTTACTACTCTTATTTTAATTTATTTATTTTACCTTCTATTTATAAGTTTTATGTTTCATTTAGATAATTTAGGTTTTATTTTACATTTAATATTGATTTACAAGTTTTATATTACACTTGCATGTTTTAAAGGTGTATTGTTCCCATCACCATGTTTTAAATTTTGTCTAATAAAAATGTAATGTAACGGATCAATAATTTGGTGGCAGATTGTTGCAAGCCTTGAATTGGCCTTGCAAAATGATAATTGTTCAATTGTACTCTTTTGGGAGTTAAGAAAAATAATTAAAAAAAATTCGTTATGGTTGCAAAGTTCACTTTTTCTACTAGATAATGATGTTTTCACGCAAATTAAAGCCTGTAGGGGTCTAAAATTAGAAAGCCATAAAAGATGTCCATACTTTAATTCTCCAAATGGTCAATGTACTTTAATTCTCCACATGCTTAACCACGTAAAAAAGGTAGTGGCTACAAGCTTCAATGAAATCAATTCACTTGCAAATATTTTTTATAGTTGTGATATAAAAATGTGCAGCTTAGCTTGCTTGTACAATAAAGATTAGACTTTATATAATTGCAGAAATTCTAATATGTTAGCTTCCTTGGCTTCTTGGTAAATAAGGATGTATACAGTTAAATCTTTACAAAATAATATCATTGGGGCTGAGAAAATGTGTTTTAAATATTTATTTATCTATAAATAAATAATTTGTTAATTTATTGGTAAATGAATATTTATAAATTTAAGAAGAATTCTATATTTTCATCTTGGTATGTTTATTATTCCTTTGACCAAGATTTATGTATGAATTTCAGAAGTTATCATGCATATACAAAATGTTATTAACAAATGTTAGAACATAGGAGCCCAAAAATTATTGAAAGCACAATATATATAGACATAAAATTGATGTAAGTACTTTTCAAATTGAATATATCCTAGAAGATAAAGTATTTGAGATGTTTAAAAAACATAGAACATAAACACGACAAATACATCGATCTTTATTTTATTTCTAGTTCTTATATCTATATATAAACCTTCTTTAGTGCGGGCGCCCTCATTTATTTTTCATGTGAACACACTTTAAAATCGCGGGGTTTAAGAGAATTAGTTTTTAACTCTTTAAAACCACATGGTTTTATAGTTCTAAAACTAACTCTCTTAAACCCCGTGGTTTTAAAGTGTGTCCGCATGAAAAAAAAAAAATAAGGGTGTCCGAAGTAGAGAATAACTAATATATATATATATTGAGAAAATTAAAGTTGTCAAGAAAAACTCCTTAACATTATTATTATGAATTTTATATGTTATTTTATTAAATTTTTTTGTAGTTGATTAATTATTAACTTATACTTTCATTGGACCTTAAGTGATTCAAAAAAAAATTATTAGCTTATGCATTTAATGAGATTATTAGTTTAATATATTGGTCCAAAATAGGGAATGATTATTATTTAATTAAGGTTATTAATTTATTGAGTATTCTTTTATCATGGTTTTATTATAGCCCCCTTTCCCTTTGATCTTGTCCCTCTACTATTTATATTTATTTTATTTAATATTAATGATCAACACAGGAATTTAACATTTAATCAAGCTTGATTGTTGAAATTATATTAGAGAAAGTGAGAAAAGTTGTCTCTATATTTAATTTGAATAGTTATTTGTTGACTTATTTATAAATTAGATGTTAATACTAAAACTAAAATAATAACAACTAATTTGATAAATTTACATCTTTTTCTTTTCAATAATATCTTCAAGAACATTCACTACTAGAAAAATGGTATTTACTGACACTTTATTAAAAAGTATCAGTATTTTTATACATATGGGTCATTTTCCGTGTTTAACACATAAGTATCACAAATTAATGATACTATGGTGTCTGAAATTTAGACATTAGAAATCTCTGACACGAAAGTATCAATTGTAAAAATAAAGTAATTCTAATCATGTACCAGATGGAATTCAAACCAGGGACCTCCAGTATCGAAGCATTTAAGTTTAAGAAAAAGACCATTGGACTTTTTCTTGGTGACACTAAGGTATCAGTAAAAGAAAATAAAATTAGAATCACATTTCAAATTGACATTCGAACCGAAGACCTTCCAAAGCCAAAGCTTTTAAGTTTAAAGTTAGAATCGTTGTGACTTTCTGTTACTTACACTAATAAACTAGTAAAACAATGTTTTTGTGATATGAAGAACTTAAAATGTATTGAGTGAGATGAGTGAAAATTTTAGCGGATTTTGGCTAAAATTTTACAAGTAAATTTATTATTTTCAGTTACAAACGGTATCATTTCACTTAGAAAAAAAAATAAAGATAAGTAAAACGCATCGTTTTATCCTAACTGTAAGGCCAAAATCGAACCCAATTTTTTTTCTAAGTCATTCCCTCATCATTCTTCACCTCTCGGTTCTCCTTCTCTATCAAAGCTAAGTAAACAAAACACTAAAATCCTATCCCCCACTATTGATACTGGACATTCTAATCAAACTCCACGTCAATCCCAACCAAGCCCGAAGCAAAGCAATTCCTTTCTATCACGATTTGGTTATCTCTCTCTACTGCGATAAATTCGTTTCTGAAGGTACCAATTATTTATTTCTAATTATTATGTTTCCAATTTATAGTGTCTATTTTCCTCATGCACGTTGTTTTGTTGCGGTTTAATTATAGAATGGGTTTTAAAATTCTTTTTTTTTTGTAATCTTGATTGTTTAAAATTTGGGACCTGGGAAAACATAGTAAAAAGGTAAAGGCAATTGAAGTTGAGGTATTGTACTAGAGTTTTTAATTAAGAATAGTTTTATAAGTGCCCAATTCAGTTTTGTTTCCTCCATTTCTTTAGTTGCCATGTCACTGAACTTTGAATTTCATATACACTTTAATTGGAATTGATGGATTACAATGTCAATGCAGATTTGGATTTTTCTCATTTTCCCCATTTATCAAAATTGCATTTAAAATTTTGCATGATGCTTTCAATTTTGGGCCTAACTTCCATTTAATTAACTATTGATAAAGAATATTTAATTTCGATCAATTCATCAATTCTTTCCCTATAATGAACTTGCTAGACTTAGTATTAATGCAATATCTCACATGCAAACCCTTCAACAACAACAAGCATTGTCCTTAATTTTTTTATGTAATTTCCCTTGTACAGTTCTACTTATGACATAGTAATTAACAATCTGATTAAATCTTCATTCATTTATTGATGGGTACAATAGCCTTGGTCATTTTAGTGTCACAACCACATGAATCTTGTTTGTTTTTTCTTTTAATTTTTTTACATGATCATTAAATTAATAAACTTTTGAAATGGACCTTTTATGGAAACAGAATAGAGCTTTTCCCTTGATGGATGTTATCCAATAAAAGCACACAATCATTTGTTGTATATGAAACTTTTGTTTGCATTTTAATATTGAATTATTGACTTTCAACTAGAGTGCTTAGTTTGTTATTACCTTTTCTTATATCTTGCATGTTTATTTCAATTGAGTAGCTCTAATCAGTTGAATTAATATGTTCAGTTCAATCTCTCACTTTTGAAGAATCACAAAAGTTTATAGTGTAATAGTTGTCTTCATTTGGTAATTCTTTTAAATCACTCACTTTCTTTCAGTTTCTATTATCGTTGTGTTCTAAGTTTTACTTGTACTAACATGTTTTAAATATTGACATGCATGGTTTTAGTTTCATTTTTGTTGCATAGACTCTTCTGGAATTAAATTGTTTGTTCTAATATATACTTTTGTTTGTTCTAATATGAAAATAAAATTTTGAAAAATGTGGATGTGGCATGTTTTGTTAGCTTGCTGAATGTGTACATGTATGTTTTGTTGGCTTGCTGAATTTGTACATGTATGTTTTGTTGGCTTGGTGAATGTTTACATGTATGCTCTGTTGGTTTGCTGAATGTGTACATATATGCTCTGTTGAGTTGTTGAAAGCTTACATGTATGCTCTGTTAGGTTGTTGAATGCGTACATGTATTTAAGTGACCCTAAACAAATAGAACTTAGATTTATTTTGCAATTTGTACTTTTAATTTAACCTAAAAGTTTGAAGTTATTTGTGCAATTTAACTAAACTTGTTAAGCTAACAACATCTAACAAATGAACAGGTAACAATACATGTTATGGACAAAACTTTGATATTCTGTGATAGATTGTCTGATGAGTATAGTGATGGGGTTGATGATTTCTTAGAGTTTGCCAATCTTAATTTTGGAATTAGAATGTCAATTAGATGTCCTTGTACCTCTTGTTGTAATATGTAGTTTTTGACTCCTGAACAAGTGAGGCTACATCTGTTTAAAAAATGTTTTCTAGAAAAATATTTAGTTTGGAATTGGCACGGTAAGGTGGACCCAAAACCTACCTCTGTAAAATGCCAAGACCAGCCACAAAATCAGCGTTTTAGATGTCCGGATTGTGGTAATGTAGATGACATGGTTCATGATGCTTTTGAGCATTGTGATAAAGATCCTATTTCTTTTAAGGATATGCTTGAAGATGCTGAAAAGCCCTTATATCTGAGTTCAAAGCGTTCAAAGCTATCAGGTTTAATGAAAGTATATAATATAAAAGGACCTTATGGCTGGTCTGATAGTGGGTTTTTAGCTTTATTGGAAGTGTTGAGTGAGATATTGCCAAATAATAATAATATGCCTAAGTCCATATATGAGGCCAAAAAAACAATGAAGTTATTAGGCTTAGATTATGCGAAAATACATGCATGACCAAATGATTGCATTCTTTATAGGAATGAGTTCATGAATCTTAGTGAATTCCCAAGGTGTAGAGCATCTAGGTGGTAAATAAGAAAAGATAGATAAAAAAAATTGGAAAGAGGGTCCCTGAAAAGGTGTTATGGTATTTTCCTATAATTCATAGGTTCAAAAGAATGTTTCAATCACCACAAATTGTTAAGAACTTAACATGGCCTGAAAATAAAAGAATTAGAGATGGCAAGCTTTGCCACCCAGCAGATTCACCGGCTTGGCAGCTAATTGACAAGAAATCGCATGATTTTGCCTGAGAGCTGAGAAATCTTCAGCTGGCTTTACCATCTAATGGGATTCACCCATATAGCATACTTAGCACTACTTATAATTGTTGGTCTGTTGCATTGATAACATATAACCTTCCTCCATGGCTGTGTATGGAGAGGAAGTTTATGATGTTGTCTCTACTGATATCCGAACATAAATAGCCTGGAAATGACATAGATGTATGTCTAGCACCATTGATTGAGGACTTGAAAACTCTATAGGATGTAGGGGTTGATGTGTTTGATGCATATAGGAAACAAACTTTTATTTTACGAGCTGTGTTGATGTAGACGATTAGTGACTTTCCAGCTTATGGAAACTTGTCTAGGTGTACTGTTAAGGAGTACTATGGTTGTCCAGTTTGTGGGATAAGCATATGTGCATGTTGGCTACCGCATAGTCGGAAAATGTCATAAATAGGCCATAGGCTGTTTATTGAAAATCCTCCTAGGCCTTTGTCTGGTATAGAGATCTTAAACTTAGTGGCTAACATTGACACCAAGTTTGGGAAAAAAAAGTCTAAAAAAAGCGAAAATGAGGTGAGGGTGAGGGTGAGGGTAACAGTAAGGGTAAAGGTGAGGGTAACAGTAAGAGCAAAGGTGAGGGTGAGGGTGAGGGTGATAATGAGGTTAAAGGTGAGGGTGAGGATGAGGGCAATGGGGATGTAGCTCAGCTGTTGTACAAAAAGAGATCAATATTCTTTAATTTAGAATATTGGGAACACTTATTAGTTCGCCATCAACTAGATGTGATGCATATTGAGAAAAATGTATGTGAGAGCATCTATAGCACATTACTCCATCAACCGGGGAAAACAAAAGATAGAATTAATGCTAGAATAGATCTTACACATCCAGAGCTTAGAGAGAAAATTAACAAAGAATTTATTGCATTAGCTCCTGATGAACAAAACAAAGTCTTGCCCTGCCCCATACACTTTAAATAAGAAAGAAAAAAAATTCCTGATGGCTATTGTTCTAATTTTATAAATCTTGTTTCAATGGATGATTGTCGTCTTCATGGGCTTAAGTCTCATGATTGCCATACCTTGATACAACAACTACTACCATTAGCAATTTGGAATTGTTTGCCTCAAATGCCAGATTTGTCGTAATCAGGTTGTGCCTCTTTTTTAATTCTTTATGTTCTAAAGTAGTAGAGCATGATTCTCTAAACCAATTGCAAATGGAACTTAAAATCACCTTATACAATTTAGAAAAATACTTTGTACCTGCCTTCTTTGATATAATGGTTAATTTAACAGTCCATCTAGTGGAAGAAGTTAGATTATGTGCCCTAGTTTGCCTTCGATGGATGTATCCATTTGAGAGAAAAATGAAACTTATAAAGGGTTATGTTTGCAACCGAAACCGTCCTGAAGGTTGCATTACAGAGTGCTATATTGTTGAGGAAGCACTTGAATTTTGTGCTAAATACCTTTCAAATTGTGAATCAATTGGACTACCTACTAGTTGTCTAATTGATTTTACAGTCGAAAGGCCACTCGGAACTACAAATATTAAGGTGGTTGATGCCCCTACATTGGCACAAGCGCACCAATGTGTTTTGGTGAGCACCCTCGAGATTCAACCATACATAAAGTATGTGACTAAAAATTTTTTTAATTTACGTTAATTTTTTTCAATTTTATTAATTCTATTGGTATAATTTTAGGTAGCATTTGGCCTTATTGCAAACAAAACACCCTCGTCAATTAAAAAAGCCTTTATGGTTGCCAACCGAGCACTCTCGTACATTTGCTGATTGGCTGAAACAAAAGGTTAGATTAACTTCATTAGGTCTAATAAAAGTATTCAAGTAAAGGTAAACAAATTTTTCTCTTTCAACTAACTACTATGGTTTCATTGATTGAACAATCGGTAACAATTGATAAAACAAATAATGTAATGGTTGATGAAATAGTATGGTGTCTGGCAAACAAACCCCGCTTAAGTGTGGTTACATATGAAGGCCATTGTATTAATGGTTTTAATTTTGCTACAAGAGATCGAGACAGCAACCGTATAACATAAAATAGTAGCGTTTATGTGGTTGCTAACACTTTACAAGTTTGAAAGACAAAAATCCCCATTTTGCGGATATGCGTTTTTATGGGGTTGTCAATGAAATTCGACAGCTTGATTATCTGGGGGTTAAGAAGGTATTTTTCAAGTGTGATTGGGTAGATGATAAATGGGTTAATGTTGATGAGTTAGGATTCACTGTAGTCAATTTAGATTGGATAGGTTACAAATCTGATTGTTTCATTCTACCTAGTCATGCGAAGCAAGTGTTTATGTGAAAGATCAGTTAGATAATAGTAAATCAGTTGTTTGTTTAGTGAGTGAAAAATGTAATTATTCAAACAGGGCTATGTGTGATGGTAGGGATGAGTATGCGCCATTGTCCAACAATTTTCCAGAATGTAAGTTAGATTTGAGTGAGATCAGTCGTTGATGTTTTTCATGTAACTATTGATGCGGAAAATGAATAATCCAACCACTATGCCTCATTAACACTACGTCTCGTAAGTCAGTAACAAATTTGTTTTTATTATTTAATTATTTTATTGGGATATTATATTAGTATTTGGTGTACTCCTCTACTTTTATCTATTTGTAGGTTTGTTGGAGATATGGAAAACAATGAGGAGCCGACATATGATCCAGATCTGAAAGGAAGACCAAGATGAAACCTTACAAAGAAGAAATGATCTGAGGAACTGCATTGGGGTGATTGTACGCCAAAGAGTCTCAATTATATATTGTGATTGGAGGAAAGTGCCACTAGACATCAAGGAGATTTTGTGGACTCATTTTCAGGAAAAGTTCAATTTTATTCTTTAGGTGAAAACCCAAGTGTTCAAGTGGATAGGAATTGTATTAAGGGGGCTTTAAATGTAAGTTGGCCAATGAATATATTCCGCCCAATGCAAACAACTTGAATTCATTGAAAAAACCTCCTCTTGAGTATGAAGGCGTTAGAAAAGAATATTGGAAGAGCTTTGTTGATAAGATTTTATCCGAAAACTTTTAGGTATGTTTAAAATTATGTTAGATAGATAATATTATTGAATTCTTGTAACCATTTTAATCAATATCCACTTTCTGCAGAAAAAAAGTAAGGCAGCAAAGGAGAAAAGAGCAAAGAATGTATACAATCATCACTTGGGTAGCACAGGATATGCTTGGCTATTGCATAAAAGAGTAAGTACAATAACCACTCTATACAAACTTATGACATTTTCAATACAAAAATAGGATGATTCACAGCAGTTTTGAATTTACTTTTTATCGAATTATTGAAAAGTTGGACCTCGGAGTTTTTGAGCACGAGATTGACTGTAGTGAAGCCTGCTTATTGGCTCACAAGAAAAAAGATGGAAGTTATACACCTGAAGTGCAGTAAGTGGCTGAAAGAATTATGAGTTTCCACTACCATTGAAAAATACCAATGCAAATAGTTTGAAATTGAAAGCTGCCTAAATTATTTTATAATCCAAGATCATGTAAATTAACAAATTAGGTTGCTTTGTTTATTTCAAAAAATGCTGGTGATGCGATGTATGCTTCAATTGTCATTATTTAACTTAGTTGTTTTTTTATTCCCAATTTTGATCAAAGCTTTTTGTATTTATTTTATAGAGTGAGCTAAAAAGCTAGGTTGAGTAGGGAACGTTTCAATCCTAAAGACCAAATGATATCCTAGGTGAAGCCCTTCACAAGAAGCCTGATGGAAGTCGGGTACAAGGATTGGGTCAATTCATCATCCCATCCATGTATTTCAATATTCCTGACCCTACTGAGTTGGAGCGAGAACAAAGAATGTATCAAGAGAGTTTTTAGTTTATGCAAGCTCAATTAGATCAAATGAATGCAAGGATAAATGCTTAAAACAACACTAAAGTTGGCAGTTCCAACTTTCATAACTCCAAAGGTGGTTGCAGTGTTAAGCTAAAGATAGATCGTTGATCACCCAGCAAAGTTACTCCAAAGTCAGTGACGAACAACCCCAAAGTTACTCCAAAATCAATGACTAACGACCCCAAAGCTACTCTGAAGTCAGTTACCAAAGTTACTCCGAAGTCAGTGACCAAAGTTACTCTAAAGTCAGTGACCAATGACCTCATTGTTTGTCCAAAATCTGACAAAAACATCAACACACCTCCCCTGCCATCCCCTGCACAGAATCCACCCCAAGTAGATTGTGAAACCACTTTAAAAATCACCCCACGAAGATCTTCAAGATTAACTCCTTTGAAGAGAAAAGTTGATGGCCGAAAGTCTCCTGCAAATGGTGTGGTATATCTATATGAATAGAAAGGAACAACAAAGGAACCCGTCGTTGTAAAACCAATGACAGCAAGGAAATTTATTCTAAGAAAGAATACCCGTGGAGTTGTGAAATCAAGAAAGGAGAACAAGAGTTCACAGATGAACATCTTTTCTTTGATGATTGAGAGCTCCCTACCACGGTTGATTATGATTGTACATGATTTGAAAACTTTTGGTGTCTACTAGGAGAGCAGATTAGACAAGCAGATTTGCAATGAAGTCATTGAGTTTACAGAGCTCTCAAATTCTGTTTTGGAGATATGGATCAAGTAAGAAATAAAAACTTGAATTATTTTTTTATTATGGTTTCTGATTTTGCAAATTGTCATTAATTTATTTGTTATATTCATATGTCATACAAGTTTCTTTTTTTAATAGACACTTGTATAAGGAGATGGACAATAACGGTGATGTTATTCCAATTCAATTTGGATGTATAGCTAAGTTACATTCAACTTAAGCAAGCTACCCAAATAAGTGTCCTTATATTTCAGACCTTTTGGACAAGATACAAATAGGCTAGATAATTGTGTTCCCATATAACCCAGGGTATTCTTTATTTATTTTTTGTCCATTTTCATTTTTTTTTACATGAATGATTTAAATTTATCTTGTAATCTATTTTTGTTTTTTATTGTTTGTTTAGTGGCCATTGGGTGCTAGTAACAATTGATATGCTGAGGCAAAAAATATAATATCATGATCCATTAGGTGATAATCCTGATGATGAGTTAAAGCTGATGGTGAATAAGTGAGTTTAATTAGTTTACTTAATTCTTTTTTAATTTTTTATGTTGTTGATTAATTTGCTCCATCCGTGATTTATTACTTATAGTGAGATAACAATGCATCAAGTGAAGACTAATAAAAATAAGGTTGTGCAATGGGTCTTTGTGAAGGCATTAACGAAACAAACTTATGACTTCCATTGTTACTTTCATCAGTATATTTAATAATCTATTTGAGCTCCTAGAAGAGGATTCAGCAACCATGGAAACAAATACATCTTCCAATTCGTCATCAATATCTGTATCATCCAAGCAAGGACAATCTGGATTGCACATATGGGCTTCTGGAACATCCCATAGGAAATGACCATTAATTTACTTTTTTTAGTGTCTGAAACAACCTGGAACCCTTGAATGCGGTTATTATGTGATGAAGTACATCCAAGATATTGTTCGAGATTTGTGCATTCTTGAAAATAATGTAAGTTCCTTCATAACTTTTTTAATATTTTGTCAAAGAATGCATTGTGGAATGAATTTTCTTAAGAAAAGTATTTAATTGATCAATTGCCACTATTTATGAAATACTACTTGTCAATTATGTGAATTGTGAAGATGTTTAATGGGTGAACAATTTGCTGCTTTATGCTTGAAACTAGCAATATAATCATATCTTCTGCTAGGGATGAAACTAAAGTGTTGTGTATGTTTAGGATAATCACATACACTTTATTTGGCATATTTATTATAGGTAAAAGCTATAACACTATATATATCTATATTTTAACTCTTCCTTCAAGAGTGTTTTCTCTCTGAATGAGAGAACACCGAATGGAAGGTAAAGTTGGATCGCTATGGTCTGGAAGATCGCTCATTAGTTGGGCGTTATTTTCTTTTTAGTTTCCTGTTTCTCCTCATTTTCTTAGAGATCTCATATCTACAGTGGGTTTGAAGGGTGAGGGCTAGCTTGAATAGAATAAGTGAGAGAGGTTATAGAAAAAAGGGGATTAGTCAAGGAAAAGGGAGCAGTAAAGAGAAAAATGTGGTTGCGCATCATTAAAGTCAATAATAGACTTCTTAAAGAATGAAAACCGACGAATTGATTAAAAAGTGTAGTGCGATATCCCTTGAAGAAGAGGAGGAAGACAAAGTTATTTTTGGGTCTAGTATGAAGGAAAAAGGTGCTAAGATCGTGGCAGGATGTTTAGTGGGTAAAATTTTTACTACCAGAAGCATCAGCCATGAAGGTGTGAGAATAACATTACAACAAGCTTGGCGTCCAACGGGGGTGGTCAAAGTTGAAAGCTTGAGAAATAAAATCTTTATGTTCAAATTCTCCCTAGAAGAAGATAAACGAAGAGTATTATCCAGAGGACTATGGCATTTTGATCGTGCCCTTATTGTGCTCCAAGAACCATGTGGTATAGGCAATGTTACAGAACAATCTTTTTCACATGTCTCATTCTAGGTTTAGCTGCATAATGTGCCCCTGATGTGCATGGACACTAGCACAATTTGCGAAATTGGGGCAAAGATTAGGAAAAAAATGTAGCAACGGATGCAACTGGGGATTGCTTTGGTGCATATTTTCGAGTTAGAATCTCCACGGACATCACGAAGCGACTGAAGAAGATCATTAAGATTCAACAAGAAGATGGGAGAGAGACTCCAATTGGAGTAATTTATGAGAAGTTGCCAGATTATTATTTTTGTTGTGGCTTTATTAGGCATCAATACAGAGAGTGTCCACAATACAGGGGCCAACCTAAGGAGGAGATGGCGTATGGGGCCTGGTTAAAAGCCACTCCACTGACTGATCGGATGAGATTCTAGAGGAATAAGGAAAATGAGAGCAGGGAGCAAAGAATATCATCAAGGGAAGGGGTAGAATCGGAGAACACAAGCACCCATCATGCTCAACACACCAACCCGAAAAGGGAAAACGAGGCAGGGTCAACCCAGTACTAGGAAGATGCTAGCAGCTAACAAATGGGATCCAAACACGTGGCCGAGCTACCAGGGGAAACATTAATGATCTAGGGACAAGAAATGAGATAACGTCAAGCTGACAACAAAAATCAATCTGGTGCAGCTGAAAACAGGGAAAACCCTAAAATTTCGAGTCAAAGAGCGGGAACCCGAAATGAAAAAGAAAACTTTGAGGGAAAGATACTGAACAGGCTCTCTGTAATAGATCAAACAACCCACCAGCCCAATATTACCAATGTAGCCCAAATGAGTTCGGATGAAGAAATGGTGAATGCTGAGTCATTTCCAAAGAAGCCTAAGTCTAAATGGAAGAGATAGAAGAACCAAGCCCGGAATTCAAATAAAAAGAACAGTAGCCAAGTAGAGCCCAGCAACACAAAGCGAACAAGTTCTGACACAAAAATGAAAAGCACAAAAAACAAAAGACCAAAGCTGGCAAGTCCAAGGCAATGTGTCTCTACCCGGGCACCAGAAAATTGCCCTCAGCAAAGATCAAGCTAAACTGGGATACTACTGATAACTCTATGAAATGAGAGTTATCATGACACTTTTAGGCTTAAATCAATATTACTTAGAGAGTAAATTATGTGTTTCTATTGAATTTTTGTTACATTTTGCATAAATAATCATTTTAGTCAGTCTTAATAAGTTTTGCTTGATTTAAAGTAATTTGTGCTCAAATTGTGTTCATAATTATAGGTTTCCAGAAGCTTATAATTCATGGAAGGAATGATATGCAATAGGCTTGAAAAAATAAGGAAAGAACATGGCTACAAAAGAGTTGAAACAAATCTGGAACAGTGCAGTTGCTGTAGCAACCATTGCTGTAGCAATCCTGGAACAACAACAGAGAAAATTCTGCGCGAGATAACTGCATAATTGCGATCTGCAGTTTCCTAATCTGACTTATGCATGCCTTAGGGTTCCGTTTACCCTAATTTTCAACTATAAAAGAAGCGCACATCATAAGAAAAAGGGAGAGCCGTCACCCAAGAAAAAAAACACAAAGAAACAAAGAAAAACAAGATTCGAGAGATTAAGGGCTGCACAAGAGGAGAATTTGCATAAATCAATTGGGAGCTCAATCCTTCTTATTCTTTTCTTGTTTTCTCGTTTTCTATTTATTTATGGGGATGTGTTTCATGGCTGAAACTTTGTTCTTTATTTTTCTTTCACAAACCATGAACTAAATTTATTTATGGTTGAGTGATAAACAATCTTAATGGTTTATTGACTGAATATATGTGTTGCTGCATGTTTGCTATAGCAATTTATTTTTATAGTATTTTTTTTATTCATTATTTCGGTTGATCACCCATTTAATTATACAAGTTAGGAGAGAGCCGCAAAAGGGCCTATCTTAGTAAAACATATCAGAACAATACTTGATCTTAAATCGAGTTTCCCGGATTGAGTTTTACTTGAGTCCCAAAGGGCCATGCTTGATTTAAGATTAGTGATTAACTAGACATAAGGATTCACCTTGTAGGGTAAATAGAACCTAAGCGTGTAATGTTATATCTTATGTTGGCATAACAACTGATCACTGTTAGGTTGCTTATAGATATAAGATATCCAACATGCGATGGCTGAGGATACATAAGGATTTTGCCCAGTGTTGTAGCAATACTGCAGCAACCGAGCCAACCATTAGAAAATAGTTAAGACTATTAAGAGAGTTTATTCACTCAACTACTATATATTCCCATTAGTTTTATCCTTGAGTTTGACGTGATAATTTACTTTGTTGCATTTTATTTATTGTGCTTTTATTTTAATTAGTATAATAGTTTCACCAATTATTTTATTTTATTTTAGAACAAAAATCTGCACTGTTAAGATTGTTGTAGCAAATCTGATAACATCAATCCCTGTAGAGACGATCTTGAATACAATCACTTTATTACGTGTTGTGTACACTTGCACATTGACACCAACATCATTAGTATTATACACCAACAAGTTTTTGGCGCCGTTGCCGGGGATTGATTGTTCATTGTGATTTGTGAAATTAGTTTTAACGGTGTTAATTTTTATTTTATTTTAATTTGTTTATTTTGTTGACATAGGTGATCTAGCAACCATTGCATACGCAAATATAAATCTGTTGACTTCCAGTTTGATCATGAAATTGAAAGAACTGCAAGGAGATTGAGAAGAGAGCATCGGGAATTATAAGCTGCTGTAGCAATTGATGATTTGCAAGACTTGAGAAACTTGAACCGTAGAGAGGGGATACAACCAGTCAATGTACATGAAGGTCAGAATGGACAATGTGTTCAAAGGCAACCAGGGAACAACAACATTATTCACATGGTGAATGATAGAGATAGAGCCATTCGAGACTACGCAATGTTGACTCCTCAAGCCATACATCCGGGAATAGTTAGACCCGACATTCAAGCTGAAATTTTTAAACTCAAACCAGTGATGTTTCAGATGCTACAAACAGTGGGGCAATTTAATGGACTGCCATGAGAAGATCCTCATCTACATCTTAAGCTATTTTTGGAAGTGAGTGATACTTTCAAGATTGCTAGAGCATTGCAGGAAGCATTGAGACTCAGACTTTTCCCGTTTTCTTTTAGAGATCGAGCAAGAGCATGGTTGAATTCTCTACCACCAGATTCTATCACTATATGGAATGACTTGGCTGATAAATGTTTGATGAAATAGTTCCCGCCAACCAAGAATGTAAAATTGAGGAACGAGATCACATATTTCCATCAACTTGAAGATGAGAGCTTGTGTGATGCATGGGAGAGATTTAAGGAGTTACTCAGGAGATGTCCTCATCATGGTATTCCTTACTGCATACAGTTGGAAACTTTCTATAATGGACTCAACCAAAGCACTAGATTAATGGTGGACGCTTCAGCAAATGGGGCCTTGCTATCTAAGTCTTACAATGAGGCTTATGAAATTTTAGAGAGGATAGCAACCAATAACTATCAGTGGCCATCAACCAGACAAGCTGCAGCAAGAGGAACAGCAGGAGTTTATAACGTAGATGCCTTGACAGCATTGTCAGCCCAAGTAACTTCATTAACAACTGTTAACCAAATTTCTTATGTGTCTTGCGTTTATTGTGGAAAAGGGCATTTATTCGACAATTGTCTTGGGAATCCAACTTCAGTCAATTATGTGGGTAGCTTCAATAGACAGAACCGGGACAATCCATATTCAAACACTTACAACCCTGGATGGAGACAACACCCGAACTTTTCATGGAGTAATCAGAATCAGCCTGCTGTAGCACTCAGTGGACAAAACAGACCTGCTCAACCACCTGGATTTTATCAGCAAAATCAGGAGCAAAGAAGCATCAACAATGATCAACTCAGCTCCCTTGAAAGTTTGATTAAAGATTATATTGTGAGGAATGAAACAGTTGTCCAAAGTCACACTGTATCGTTGAGAAACTTGGAAAATCAAATTGGACAGCTTGCTGCAGCATTGAGTAACAGACCTCAAGGTAGTTTACCCAGTAATACAGAAGACCCAAGAAGAGAAGGGAAAGAGCACTGCAAAGTGATTAACTTGAGTTTTGGAAAAGATGTTCATAGTCCCGTTGGTGTACCAAAAAGAAGAGCTGAACCCACTTCAATCCGGAAAGAAACTCAGCTTGAAAAAAAATCACAATCCTCTACTTCACAGCACACTGGTGAGAGTAGTCAAGCTGCAGCATTTGTCGAAAATGATAATCTAACACCTGTAGATAACGAGGCTGTAGCACTAACCCAGAACATGGCAAAAGAGAAGCAGTCTGCACAACCTGCGGCAGCACAACAATTTAGACATCCACCACCGTTTCCTCAAAGGTTTCAGAAACAAAAACAAGACAAACAGTTCAGCAAAATCTTAGGGGTACTGAAACAGCTACATATCAATATCCCTTTTGTGGAAGCTCTAGAGCAAATGCCAAATTATGCAAAAAAATTTAAGGATGTTTTGACAAAGAAAATAAGACTTGGAGAGTTTGAGACAGTTGCTCTAACACAAGAGTGCAGCCGAATGCTCCAGAGTAAGATACCACAGAAGATGAAGGATTCAGAAAGCTTCACAATCCCATGCTCCATAGGCACTAAATACAATGGCAAAGCACTTTGTGATTTGGGGGCTAGCATCAATCTCATCCCTTTATAAGTGTTTAAGCAATTGGGAGTTGGTGAATGTAGACCAACAACATTGACTTTACAACTTGCTGACAAATCTCATGCATATCCAGAAGGTAAGATTGAAGATGTGTTGGTGAAGGTGGATAAATTTATTTTTCCAGTGGATTTTATTGTGCTAGATTTTGAGGCAAACAAAGAAGTGCCAATCATTCTAGGGATACCTTTCTTAGTCATGGGAAATACTTTAATTGATGTTCAAAAAGGAGAATTAACCATGAGGGTGAATAACCAGCAAGTTACATTCAATGTGCTGGATGCCATGAAGAGTCCCGATGAGATTGAAGATTGTAATTTTATCAGTGTTGTGGACTGTGTTGTAGCAGAGAGATTATACAGTTGCTACAATAAGGAAGAAATCAATGCTGTAACATTTGAAGAACTTGATGATGAAGATCATGGAGTAGCTAACATAGCATGGTCAGGGAAGAAGCAACCCTTTATAATTGACGAGCAAATCTAGCAAAGGGAACTCACGCCAGACCATCAAGAATTCAAGGTTAATAGGCCGAGAGTGAAGCACTATATGAGAGATAATGTGAACAACCTAAAGACAGATATGTTCTTGAATGATCCAGGTTGAGCAAACAATAAAGGTCAGGCTGAAAGACCTAAAATCAAGTGCTAATTGGGAGGCAACCCAATAAGGAAAGTTGTTTCAAGTTTTTAAGGCATTGAATTTAGCTTTTAAATTATTTAATTTGTCTTTTTATTTTTTTTTAAAAAGTGTGCATCTAATTTTTTATGTCATTGTGTTAAATTGCAGCAAGTAAAAAAAAATGTGGGCAAAAAGAGCAGGAGGGAATTGCTGCAGCATCACTTACATCATGACATATAACAAAAGATTCTCAAACAACAAAGCCATTTCTTGCTTTTGCAGCAGCAAATGGATTGATCAGATTTTATGATAAGGAGTGTTTAAAAAGTGGATCAAAGAATAAGTGACCCTTTATAGCCTGTGCCGCAGCAGTGCTTCCAGAAACGGGGCAGTACCCCTAACTACTAGTTTATTTTACTTCTTGCTGAAAAAATTTTCTTTCATTTAGTTTTAATTTTCTAATTCATTTTGCATGTCCTTTTATTTAGTGTATGCATGTCTGGTTTATGTGGTTTTGTTTTGTGTGCTTGTGAGGACACAGCACCACTCAAGTTTGGGGGGGTTGTGTTTCTGAGTACATGTGTTTATGCTTGTGTTGTGTGAAGCTCTATTATCTAATATTTGTGTTGTGTTTCTGAGTGCATGTGTTTATGCTTGTGTTGTGTGAAGCTCTGTTATCTAATATTTGTGTTGTGTTTCTGAGTGCATGTGTTTATGCTTGTGTTGTGTGAAGCTCTGTTATCTAACATTTGTGTATGAATTTGAAAACCTAATGAAGATAAATTAAGTGTTATTCAGTATTTATGAGAAAGCCAAGTAGAGATAGTTATAGATGGAGGTTGAAATGATGTCCCAACATTTAGACTTTGGTTGAGTTTTATGAGAATGTTGTAGCAGAGCCAGGAAAAAAAAAGAGTAGAAAATATCTCAAGTTTGGGGGAAAAGTTTTGTTGGACTGTGCCTGTTATGAAATAAATTATGCTCCAATGGTTTAAGTTGCTAAGTAACCAGGGTTGAGTATGCACCAAATATGCAAACTTGAGTCCAAAGGCAACACGAGCTACGAGCAGTGCTGCAGCAATTATAAAAAAAAGAGAAAAAAAAAGAAGAAAAACAAAAAAATTGTGATAAAGAGGTCCGCTGCCTAGGATACGGAGTAACCTGGTCTGTTCATAAGCCTCATGTTTAACCTTGAGTCAAAGGCATCCAAATGTATGACCTAAATATAACATCTTGGATGTATTGCTGTAGCAACTTTGACATGTACTTTGAGTGAGTAATTGGGTGTCGTCATTACAAGTGATAGGCATTCACATGAAAGCTCAATGTTGCATTGAAGGGTTTAACTAAAAAAAAAAGTATTATTATTGTAGCACAATTTGAGTTTATTTGTAAATTCTACTCCCTCATATGTGAATATATTTATATTATATGTCTTTGTAATGTTGTAGCACCTCTAGAATTTGATCAAAGTGGCACACACACACTCTGGACAGAACGAAGCCTAAGTCTAGAACTAAATTGCTATGGCTATTTTGCGTGATTAAGAGTGTGATCTGAGGTGGAAGAATCCTTGCAAATCTGATGACAGAGCTAAGTTATTTGTTGCATGATTGTGTGATTGAAGTGTTAAGGTTGTTGTCATTACTTGAGGACAAGTAATGGTTTAAGTTTGGGGGTCTGATAACTCTATGAAATGAGAGTTATCATGACACTTTTAGGCTTAAATCAATACTACTTATAGAGTAAATTATGTGTTTCTATTGCATTTTTGTTACATTTTGCATAAATAATTATTTTAGTCAGTCTTAATAAGTTTTGCTTGATTTAAAGTAATTTGTGCTCAAATTGTGTGCATAATTGTAGGTTTCCAGAAGCTTATAATTCATAGAAGGAATGCTATGCAATAGGCTTGAAAAAATAAGGAAAGAACATAGCTACAGAAGAGTTGAAACAAATCTGGAACAGTGCAGTTGCTGTAGCAACCATTGCTGTAGCAATCCTGGAACAACGACAGAGAAAATTTTGCGCAGGATAACTGCATAATTGCGATCTGCAGTTTCCTAATCTGACTTATGTGCGCCCTAGGGTTCCGTTTACCCTAATTTTCAACTATAAAAGAAGCGCACATCATAAGGAAAAGGGAGAGCCGTCACCCAAGAAGAAAAACACAAAGAAACAAAAGAAAAACAAGATTCAAGAGAGAGATTAAGGGCTGCACAAGAGGAGAATTTGCATAAATCAATTGGGAGCTCAATCCTTCTTATTCTTCTCTTGTTTTCTCGTTTTCTATTTATTTATGGGGATTTGTTTCATGGCTGAAACTTTGTTCTTTATTTTTCTTTCACAAACCATGAACTAAATTTATTTGTGGTTGAGTGATAAACAATCTTGATGGTTTATTGACTGAATATATGTGTTGCTGCATGTTTGCTATAGCAGTTTGTTTTGATAGTATTTTCTTTTATTCATTATTTCGGTTGATCACCCATTTAATGATACAAGTTAGGAGAGAGCCGCAAAAGGGCCTATCTTAGTGGAACATATTAGAACAATACTTGATCTTAAATCGAGTTTCCCGGATTGAGTTTTACTTAAGTCCCAAAGGGCCATGCTTGATTTAAGATTAGTGATTAACTAGACATAAGGATTCACCTTGTAGGGTAAATAGAACTTAAGCGTGTAATGTTATATCTTATGTTGGCATAACAACTGATCACTGTTAGGTTGCATATAGATATAAGATATCCAACATGCGACGGCTGAGGATATATAAGGATTCTGCCCAGTGCTGTAGCAAATACTGCAGCAATCGAGCCAACCATTAGAAAATAGTTAAGACCATTAAGAGAGTTTATTCACTCAACTACTATATATTCTCATTAGTTTTATTCTTGAGTTTGACGTGATAATTTATTTTGTTGTATTTTATTTATTGCGCTTTTATTTTAATTAGTATAATAGTTTCACCAATTGTTTTATTTTATTTTAGCACAAAAATCTGTACTATTAAGATTGCTGTAGCAAATCTGATAGCATCAATCCTTGTGGAGACGATCTTGAATACTCATCACTTTATTACTTATTGTGTACACTTGCACATTGACACCAACATCATTAGTATTTATACACCAACAACTACAGCCATGGAAAGGAAGGAAATGTTGGAGTTAGCTATGAATGAGATATCGGCGGAGGCTGGTTGCCAGCCCCGCCAGCAACAATGAAAATCATAAGCTGGAATATTTAGGGTCTGGAGAATACCCGGACATTCCTAGCCATTAAAGACATTCTTCGAGAGCACAAGCCTCATATTCTTTTTGTTTGTGAAACAAAGATAAAGCCGATGCAGATGAACAATATGGGGAGGAGATTAGGTTTTGATAATTGTTCATTAGTGGCAACACTAATGAGGACCAGATTTCAACCATTAAAGACATCTTTCAGCTGCAAGTGGTGTCTCGCCATGAAAAGTACTTAGGCCTACCATCAATGATAGGGAGAAAGACGAAGAGTTTCTTTAAGGAAATCAAGCTCTGATTCCTAAACAAAATCGGCAGCTGGCAACACAAGTACTTCTCTAGTGGAGGCAAGGAGGTGCTAATTAAAGCTGTTACACAAGCAATCCCATCGTACACCATAAGCGTCTTTAAAATTCCCATGGGGCTCTGTGAGGATATTTAGAAAGCGGTGGCTAAATTCTGGTGGGGATCAAACCAGGAGAAGAAGAGTATTCATCGGGAAAAAATGGGAGAAATTAAGTCATGCAAAAGCAAGGGGTGGTTTAGGATTTCGGGACATGTCAAGCTTCAATCAAGCCCTCGTTGCAAAGCAAGGGTGGAGAATCATGCAGTTCCTAAACTCGCTGGTGGCAAGAGTTTTGAAAGATAGGTACTTTAAACATACCGGCTTTATGAATGCAAGTTTTGGGTCAAAACCATCATTTATATGGAGAAGTGTTTTGTGGGGAAGGCAAGTGATACATAAAGGGTCTAGATGGAGAATTGGCAATGGAAAAGAGGTGAAGGTGTATGGAAGCAACTGGATCCCCAGACCCTCAACCTTCAGGCCAGTTTCAGCCCCAACAATGACACTGGATACTACAGTGGCAGAGCTAATGGACAACGAGCAGCAGTGAAATGAAAAGCTTATATATGATTACTTTAGAGGTGAAGATGAAGAAGCTATCTCTCAAATCTCGCTACCGAGAAGGCCAAAGGAGGATCAGCTGATATGGCACTATGACAAGAGAGGTCAATACTCTGTCAAGAGTGGCTACCAAGTGGCTATGCAGATAAGATTCCCAAATCTTCCAAGCTGTTCCACCAGCTCGCAATGGAGAGCAATCTGGAAGCTTGAAATACCATAAAAGATAAAAATATTTTTGTGGAGAGCAGCCCAAGATTTATTGCCAACAGCGGAAAAATTATGGAAGAGAAAGATTTTACAGGAGCCAACTTGCCAAATTTGCTGCTGTAAAATGGAGTCCATTTATCATGCTCTGTTGGAGTGCAAAATGGCAAGGAAGATTTGGAAAGCTGCTCAATTAACAGTTGGATCTCAAGGGGAGCACAATCAAGACATAAGTGGATTACTTCAAATTTTGTTCCACCAGCAAGCCAATATCGAAGAGGCTTTGGTGGCTGCGTTGCTATGGGTTATTTGGAATGCAAGAACAAATGGTTGTTTGAGGGCAAAAAAGAAAATCCAATTGTAGCAGTGGCGCGGGCAGAATCTGTTGTTGAGTCTTATGGGAAAGTTAAACAACCTGAGAGAAACTTTGTGGGGAGTCAGAAGGCAGAGGAGTTGAACCAATGGTGCCCTCCCCCAAAGGATTGGCTACAAAATCAATGTGGACACAACTGTGGATGAAAACAAACAAATGGCAGGCCTAGGGGTTGTAATAAGAGACCAGGAGGGAATTTGCAAAGCGGCTGCTGTCAAAACATCCAAGTTTTTTGGCAGCGTGGCAATGGCTGAAGCTGCAACCATGGAGTGGGGCTTACAAGTAGCGCTAAGAGTTGGTGTTGCAGCTGGGATTTTCGAATCTGATTCATTAGAAGTAGTTGAACTAGTCAACAAGAGGACAAGTAATATGTCTAAAATTTTCTAGGTGATCTCTGAAATTCTGGAATCAGGAAGAATTTCTAGAATTTCAAAGCTCAACACATCCCCAGAACATGTAATGGCATAGCTCATGGTTTGGCTAAAGCAGCCTTGCAAAGGAATGAATCTGTAATTTGGTTGGATGAATTTCCAACAGACATCGTGTATTTGTTTTTCAAATAATCTATTGAAAGGCATACTTTCTTTTTTTTTTAAATAATATATATATATATATATATATATATATATATATATTTTATCCCATTGTATTTTTAAATAGAGTGGGCAGATTCTTCATTGAGTACAATCGATCAATATTTTTCTGAATGTATTCAAGATGTTTGGAAAAATTGATGCCAATTTTTAGTGTTCTAATTTGCACTTAAGGCACTTTAGTGCAAACCAAAATGATTGGAGTTGTTGCATGTAGAAATAGAAGGGATATGAATCCCAGTGTTGATTGTTAAAGTAATATTGAGTCAAGCAAAATAATATATTATAAACTATCAACTTCTCAGACAGCTTTGGTAATCATTGTTTGCTATATATGGTGATACAATTTATTTGCATGTTCTTCATTTTTTATGTTAATCATAAAAATTTAAAAGTATATGTATTTATTTTTTTTGTTTTATTTTAGGACAGATTTTAAAGTATGTGAATACGTTTTGTTGCTTTATTTTTTAAGTTCAAGGATTGTGATGAGTACACTACAGACGATATTTCGCAACTTTGCGATCAATGGGCTATGTATGTTGCAAATTTAATTGTAGCATACAATAATCAGGTAAATTATATTTTTTCTTGTAAATATCATAGAATTGATTTTTGTTGCATAGTAGCTAATTGGTTCTATATACTGCACTTATAGGTGGGAAAGGCAAAGAGAAAGACGAAGGTCAAGGAGTAGATGTACTGAGAATAATTGCTTGTTTTCCACAAATTGTCATTATGTTGTTTCCAAACTATACTTGAGATGTTTTTAAACAATATTTCAGATATTTGTATTAGTGTTTTATTTGATACCTATTTAAATTTTAGTGGGAATGTTATTGTTATCTACTTATATTTAATTATTCAGTTAGTACTTTAGTTTAATTTTAATAATTTCTTCGAATACCATCATTTGATTGGCAAAACTAAAAGAACAATGAAAATAGTAGAGTAACAACAGAAATGTCAAAATATAAATTTAATTAGAAGCCATTGGCACTAAAAAATTGTATCAGGAAGTAAGAGGTTTATTGTGTCATAAAACTAGTGATGCTATAGTAATACAAATTGCTGACACTAAAGTATTGGTATCCGTTCATTCTATTATGTCATCTCCTTGGTGTAAAACAAACTATTGACGTGTAATAATTGTTAGTAAACACTATCACTATAGTGTCATAATATTCATGATACTCTGGTGAAGTAACTTTTAACAAGCGATTGTCATCAGTAACTAATAATATCATAGTGTCATAAAGCTTGTAATAGTATAGTAATAGTAATCACTGACACCACAAACAAGTGTCACTATTTTTCTGACTACCAGATTACTAACACAATTAGCAAGTGTCAGTAAAAATAATTACTAACACAATTCTAATGTCAATAAAGACTATTTTTCTAGTAGTGATTATCGCAAATGTATTATTGTAAAAACAAAGAAAAATAAAGATAGAATTGTAATATATAATTACCAACAAAATTTTCTGAAGTTATTTTTCAAAATGTAGGGATTAAATGAAGACTTAACCCAAAAAATATAAGTATTATACAAACATTTACCCTACTTAGAGAATACGTAAGACAAGCATCAACATGCAATGCCTTAAAAATAGTAGAAGGACGTGAATTCCACTATGTAATAAGAAGTAAATTTGAAATAAAAAAATTGGCCGGTAATCCATCTCGGAGTTGCCTTTACAACAAATATGAGATTACTGAATTTTCAAAGATTGTACGTACCATCGAGAGGCAATTCAATCTCGAATTACACCTGCTATACCTTTTATTTTCATTTTTTATTTTCTTGTATTTTTTAATAAATTTTAGTTTGCTCTAATTGTTTTCTAATTAAGCAACGGAAAAAATATTAAATAAGATTCATTTTAAAACAAAATATAAGTTAAGAATAATCCCGAATTTTTTATTCTCCCTCAACTTAAAACAGAAACTGCAGAAAGGTGCATGGGCCAAGAGGACGAAGTCCGAAGCCCCTTCTAGAATCCGAAGTTTGTAAATTTTGAGACGCCTCTCCAAGGTTTGTATAATTAATGAATGCTACGTGGACAATTACAATGATAAAATTAGCACAATACTCACAATAATATAAAGATGTTATTTGAGAGAATTTATTACATTGGATGGGGTTGGAAACTAATGGTCAAGATTGGACACTTCAAGATATTTATGAGAAAGAATAAATCTAGTACAAAAAGTATATTCTTGTACTTTTTCACTAAATATGACATATAACTCTAAAAAAAATTATCGCCTTTTAATCTAAGGATGACATATACCTCTAATTTTTATGCTATCTCCTTACACTAGCCTTCAATAGATAAATATCTTATTCACTCATATTGAGGCATGCTATGATTTCCTTGCCTTCTTTCCTCTGTCACACACTCGCTCTTTCTCTCCTTGTCTCCATTGAGCTATCTTTATTATTCCTCATATAACCACCTCCATTCACTATTCATATTACTTTAACTTATTATCTAAAATACCTCAATTAGACCACCTACCTTGAAAGACACACCTAAATCCAAACTTAGCACAAACTTTAATTAAATATAAATTTATTTGTTTGAATCAGGTTTGAGCACCACCTAATTGGTTCAAATCGAATCCTAATAAATATTTGATGAAAACAAATAGTATTATAATTTTTTTAATCATGTATAATTCTTTTAATGTTAGACAACCATTAGTAATAGTTTTTATCTTTTTTCTTTCAAGTAGAATTAGATGTAAACTCTCTTTACTTTTAAATATCTTGTATTATGCAGTGCATAACTATAGCTTATGTTATGTAATATACAACTCGAATTTAACAACTTTTATATGTTTATTATTATCTTCCAATCACCCACGTAAATTTTGCTCTCGAGAAAGCTCATATCATGAGAAAGTACAGCTATATCTTGTATCATAGTATATAGCTCGAATTTTATTACTTTTATATATTTATGTATTATCTTCCAATCGCCACTTAAATTTTGGTCACGAGCTCATATGATGAGAAAATATTTTGTTCTTTGCGGTATTAATATCTCAAAAGTGACAAGGTTGCTTGTTTGTAATTGCCTCAACACCAATATAATTTAGATTAAAGTAAAACACGAAGTAATATCCTAATTGCCAACAGATTCTATCATGAATGGGTGAGATAATTTATGAAGTAATTTACTATCTAATGATGAATGAACATTACATTTCACTCAAATAGAAGTCTCCTGGATATTAATTGGAAATCCCTAAACAATATATCCCACGAAATTCTAATGAATAGCACATTCTTGGAACGAAATTTATAATGTCATACGTTAGTGAATAGTGATGTGTTGCAGGTATAAAAGATTTTGTATGCATCAAAAGAAAATAAATCCCAGAAGGAATTAAAGGACAATCAGACAGAATGAAAGTCATTGCGTATTTCAGTTTTATTATAGACTTTTATTACATAAAGATATATAGAATTGAAATATAAAAGAGCAAAATCATTTTATGGCTTTGGATTTGTTTACCAATGCAAATGCAGAATTATTCTTGTTTACATATATAAATTGGTCAACAAGGAATACATAATGAACATGTTGATTTTTCCCTTTTTTGGGATAAATTGAACATGCTGAATTGTGTCATCCCAAGCACAAACTATAAATTTCTATACATAGCAATTGTGAACCTTATAACAGTTGTAAACTAAAATTTGCAGCACCTTATTTTTAGAATGAGGCTAATAATGAAGCAACAATAACGCATGAGGTCACCATTTTCTTGTGTGTTGATCAACCAAATTTTAGTACATGAGATGAGTTGGACAACTCACTCTCTTTAAGTAGATGAGATGAGTTGGACAATCACTCTATTTTTTATTTCTAAGAAAAGAATAAAAAGTATATGCTACTGAATAAATCACAATTGTTCATCAAGCTGGTATATTGCATGCTGAAAAACAGAGTACATTCAGGTTCGGTAGCATCAATTCTAGAGATTAACATAATGTCCATAATCGACCAGGTTTCCGAATTGTTAACCAGCACTCACAATTTACCAGAATAAAATATAATCTCCTAGGTATAAGGTGAACACAAGCAAACATGACTGTACAAAGGGTAAGAAAAAATTTGCTATCTTTCTATCACTATGAAATTCATTAAGTTTTCATACATAATCCCACCAAACTCTTCACCAATTAGTTTCTTTAGCTCTCAACAAATGACTAAACAGGATCTAGACTATAAAAATTTTACTTAATAACGCTCCTAATCACCTATCAGCTAAACAGCTAAAATGAACGTGAATAAACTTTACAAATTGGATAGCTACATGCATACCATCGCTTTTTATATACAGAATGTGTGCTTCTACCATTCATCTTTACATATGGAAGCCATAATTTTGATAACCCAACGAGCCTCCCTGACCGGAAAATTGGTTTGGTGGATGAAACTGTTGCAACACAGGTGGCTGTTGAGGACCAGTACCTCCAGGGGAAGAAATCCAGTTCTGGTCAACAGGCAGTCCCACCGAGGGGTTATCAACAGTGGTAATGTCATGGATGCTTGACCTTTTCCTCTCCTTTTTCACACTAGTCTGGCGGAGGAAATACTTCTGGGCATGACTAGCAACCTGAGTTGGCGTTCTTGTCACCACTACATTCCTTGAAATACTCCTCCAATCACCCTTGCCGAATTTTTTTAATCCAATTAGAAATAACCTGTTAAAACGGCCGTGAAAAAAATGAGCAAGAAAATCTCCCATTCATGTATTAGCAATATGCAATACCATGTATATGCCAACTATGACCAATCAAAAACCCCACTTGAATTAATGGATTCACAAAGGCAATCTAAAACATATCTAATTTCGCACTTTTCAATCAGGGCATACAATTTGCTTATCTATTAGAAGCAATCTTCAAACTAAATCAAACAAATGGAAACTTGTCTAATTCATTTTATAATGTAAAACTAATGATGTGCAGATTCTTTACAATATCCAAAATTTCTTTTCATTTTCCTTCATAGCAAACAAACAGGCTGACATGTAAAAATAGTATTTTTTATAAAAGAAAATGAATGAATAAATAAAAGTTTCTTATGAGCTATACTTTTTTGCAATAAACCCTCAAAAATTTAAAGTTATCCATATGATTGAATTGCAAAAACAAAGCAAATTTTCATTATCAAACAAACAAAATAGCAAAAAAAATTTAAAAGGCAAACCATAAAAAATTTTCAAAAAAATCATACTTGTGCTCTTCTTCTGTCCACGGAGTGCCCTTCTTTCTCTCAGGATCACCGTGTTTCGTCGACTTCGGCGCAAACGAGATCTGACTCGGTGAGTCCCAATCCGAGTCATCAGCATAACTAGGCAACTCAACTCGACCGGAGTCAATTTCGTACACATCATGAACAAGCGCCTCGTAGTGTTCCCTCACTTCAACAGCAGACTTACCTGGAAGCTGACTAGCAATCTTTTGCCATCGATCAGGAGATTCCTCTGGGAACATAACTAAAGCATGTTCGAATAACTTATCCTCAGAGCGATTCCAACGAGTCGAGTGAGTCATGGCGAAAGAGTTGTTGTTACTGTCGTCGGTTTTGATATCTTGCTGATACATAGAGAGTCGCCGATAAGGTGTTTGTTTAAATGATTCAATTAAAAGGATTTTGTACTTTCTTGGAGATTTCGCACATAGGAAAAGAGTTTGGTTTGGTGGGAGATTTTGATTTTGAGAGTGAGTGCTTTTTGTTTTGTGTATTTATATGAAAGAGTGAAAAAAAATTGGGATTTTGAGTTTTTGGAATTTTGTTTGGTCATGGGCACCAACTCAGATTTCTAATTCAACACGTTTTTTCTTTTATTGGAGCAATTTTTATATTGTTTATTTTTTTTACTTTTTTATTTAGTTTGTTTATAGCTGTGTTTGTAACTTAAAGACGCCAATTTTGTTAGTTTTCTCCTAACCGTTTTTTACCATTATAGTAAAATAAAAAATCGTCAATTACCTTTTATGTTTATTTGTTTTAAATTAAAAATCCAATTTAAAAATAAATGATAAAGTGTTAAGTCTCAAATTTGTAAGTTTATGTTGATGATCAAGAAATGAAAAAAGAAAACTTGTAAGAGGTTATATGTTGGAAAGGAAAATAAAAGGATTTGTTTAAGTTATATTTATTGTAACTTATAATTAGGAAACAAAATTGTAAAAATGAGTAACAGAGCAATGGGATCAATTGGATCCGTAGGTAAATTTTGATTGATAGTAAGTTATGTTAAATGTTACTTAAAGAAACTTTAATAAAATTATCCATAGAATTATAAATTTTTTATGTACTAATTAGGAAGGCCAAAAATTAATAAAATTGAGAGCATCAAAGATGACGTGACTGTGATGGATAAATTATAAACTTAAGAAGCTATAACACAAAATATATATTATAAAAAAAAAAGAAATTAGGGGGCAGCCTATGAAATAACATAAAATTTGGTAAAAGTTTAATTCAATCCCTTGTTCTTTAGGGAAACAATTGAAGGGAAGTCGGTGAGGGTTTTTTTTGTAAGAGGCAGAGTGTGAGGGCTCTTATAACCTCTGTAATACTAAGTTTCTTTGTAAATTTCTTTACTAATTAATAAAGTATAGAGTTTAATATTTATTCATGTGAATATAGGTCTAACGAAGTTGAGCCAGATAATATATTTGAATTCATCACTTTTTTTTTATGTTCTTCAATTGATTGTCAGCACTCTGTGGAGAGATTCCATTAAATTTTTTTTTTAATTCACAACTGAGTTGATATAAAGATCATATATTTGGTCACAAATTCACAATCCAAACATAACCGAATCAATAAAGAAAGATTGATTTCTTCCTTTGTTCAATCACTTCTTGATTCTTGAAATCCGTCTTTTCTTCAAAAATTTCATCCAAAGAATAAATAAAATTATACTTCAAAAAATCTCATAAAATAAAAATTAATAGATGTACAATTTAGAGATGTTTTGCAACAAGAGAAGAGGCTTTAATAATTATATGATTGTTTTAAAATGTATAGGTAAACAAGAGTATTTAAAAATCATAATTGATTGAATTTTTTATTGTTATTCTGCATGAAATGATAAAAATCTCTACTTCCTTTCACTTTCATTTCCTTCGATGGAGTTGATTAATTTCCTTTCAAAACTAAATTCAAACAAAAATTATTAGCACTAACTTTTAACCTTTGATTACATGTAAAAATAAAAAAAAATAAAAATAGAACATCTCATGCTAATTATTCAATGCTTTTAACCCAAGGTATACAACAAAATTGGTAAATGTACAAGCCATTACAATGAAAGTAGAACTTGTAAACATTCTAATATCAATATGTAATTGGCAAGTTATTTGACCTGATATTTAGAAGAAAAAAAATGAAAGCTAATGAAAAAATTATATATAAAAAACAAACACGATCATTATGCGATGAGTTGTCATACGGGGTTATCAAAGGAATCGGATGATGAATGAAATGTGATTGGCCGTCTATTTTTTTTTTTTTTTTAATAACTGCATGCTAGTTCACAAAGTCAAAAATTTTAAATTTGACCGCAAGCTCAAATCTCATCATTGATTCCGATCCTTTCCCTTGTTCAGTTTTGTTTTTAGTTACAAGATGAATTCTACTTGAACTAGTATTCCTCTTAACGCCTTTTTAAGGAAAATGTGATCTCCTTTTTACATTAATTAATTCCTTTTTGTGTTTGTCTAATTTTTTTTGGAATAAAATCAGTTTTCCATATTTCATTTTCACGAAAGTAAACTCTTCGTGTTATGTTCAATACACTTTTAAATTAAATTATAAAATTAAACTGCAGCAAAATTTCGGATTATAAGTATCGGTATATTATTTTACTTATACAAAAGGAAATATCCTCCTTGTGAATTGTTTTTAATTGGATGGTGTCAATAATTAATGAAAAAGGAAGATTTTTTTTTTAATATATAAAAAAATCATATGAAACAGGTAAAGGAAAAGGAAGAGTGTGAGGTGTGAACTCACTGTGAACTCGTGATGTCGGCAACCGACTATCGGAGGTTGACGTTTGTACAGCTCGGCGACGCAGCTGTCCTCTAAAAGCCGCCACCCTTTCATCTACAGACTCTAATTTTTTTCCTTTTTCTAGAAAGTGTTTGTTTTGGAAGTATGTCCAACTCACACCCTCTTTCATCCACGTGGCATATCTATACTTTGAC
Source organism: Citrus medica (assembly GCA_002013955.2). NCBI lineage: Eukaryota > Viridiplantae > Streptophyta > Magnoliopsida > Sapindales > Rutaceae > Citrus > Citrus medica. The sequence goes on from MKYO02013344.1 coordinate 308,952, forward strand.
ACGTGCATCGCACTTCGAGTGTTGGTCAGGTCAATCCAACAATGTTTTTGGATAAGATTAAATTGCCACATGAAGGAGGCCTTTTTCTGCGTATATTTTATTCGGGTTTGATTCAATGCGGTCAAGGACAGTGAAAACTGAAACAACACCGCTATTTGTTGAGAATGAAATCATATGATTGGTTGGTATTGACAACTAAAAGTCATTATCACATGAGATTGAATAGAAGACTACATGCACAAAACTTAAGAGCTAAGTCACTTGGTAGCTTGCTTTCAAATAAACAAACTATTAAGCTTGTCAACTTCATATGGCAGCGAGACAAGCCTGGCAATAATAGGGAAAAACGAACCTTTTCTGATATGAATCTTCTTGAATTTTGAATATCTTTTTTTTTAATTTTTATTTTTTACCACCAATTACTCACATAATTTTTTGTTAAAAAGAATTCAGATTACAGTAGATTTTCAATTCATTAGGTATGAGAGACAAGGATTGGCAAATGCTGACTTGAGTTGTAAGACCAGAAACTCGATGTTGATTAGGTTAGATTGTTCGTATGACTATATGAGTTTATAAATATGAGGTGCTGTAAAATCTTAGGCGGTGTTTGTTTTTTTTAATCTGAAATTTAAATAGATTTAATTAATTTGAATTTTCAATAGAGCTGAATGTCTGTATTTGAATGATATGTTTGTTTTTTATGTAAACCGCTAAAAAAATTAAGTTGGTTTTTTTTTTAACTTAAAGGATATGAAAACTATTATTTTTACATTTATGCCCTTATAAATTACAAATATAAAATAAATAATAAACATCTCAAAGAATATAAATAAGATAATATATTATCATAACATAAATTATGTTCAATTGAATGCAATCCTTTAATGTTCTTCATTGGTATATGTTAACCAATTTTATTATAGTTTATGATATTTTTATACGAAAAATATTCTAATTTGAAGAAAATAAAAATATAAAAAAATAATAGTCTATCACTATAATATCACAAGTTATATAGATGGGTAATAATGGTAATTATTAAATTTTATTTAGTTAATTAGATAGAGATATTTTGGAGCATATATTTTAATATTATCATTTAAACTTTTTAGATTAAGTAAAAAGGTAAAAATAAAAATAAACTTAATAATCTAATGACTTAAAGACTAAAATTTTTCATTAAATTGAAAAAAAAAACAAATGGACTTACTACTTAATTGATTGAAATTAAGTCAATTATATTATTATGTAAAAAAATGAAACAGCCCTCTAGTCTAGTTTCCTAGGCATGGGCTTGTTCTATTTTTTTTAAGTTTCTAAAATCAAGTTTAGGCTCGTTAAAATGGGCTGGATGGGCTGGTGAACTATGGAAAATTCTATAATATCGTGATTAAAATTACAATATCAATGTCGTAATAAACATAAATTTTGTAAATTATATATATGACAAGTAAATGAAAAGCAAAATAAGTAATTAATATAAAGTGGTAAATTGGTGCTTTAAAGTTGTAAACAAGACAAATATTTATAAAAACAACATAAAACTTTAATTAAACAAAAAATAGTTTTTCTTTTAATTTAATTAAACCAGAAAAACCGCTCATCAATTGAAAAAAAAATATTGTATTAAAACAATTGGAAAGTTTTGTATATATATATTTTTTTCATTTTCTATCATAATATTTGTTTACCACAGAGTTTAATTTTAAAAAAAAATTCTTGATGTAGATTAAGTAGAGATGGTAAAAAAGTCTAATCCTGCCCCAGCCCGTAAAGGGCCGTAAAGACCACAGTGTATGGGCCTAATCATAAGCTAAAAATTTAAAAGTTCACAGTAAATGGCCTTGGATAAGAGCTCATGAGAAAAGCTTAGGCTTGACCTAGACTTTATATTTTATAAGTAAAATTTTTTATTTTATATATTATGGGGTTTATATTTTATATTTTAAATTTTATATGTTTTATGTATCTAATTATTAGTCTATTATTATTGTATAATTAATTAATCATCTTTAATTTAAGTGTTCATTTATTTTTTTCTATTTTAAACTTTATTAAAAATTTATTTTAAAATATTTATTTAAGCCCAAGCCCAGTCCAAACCCAATCCATCTAAGTATGGACTGGTTTTTGGAGGGCTTGAGCCTGCTGTCAATGAATGGACATGGCCATAGGCTTGAAAAAGCCCGGCCCAAGGCGTTAAATTATCATCCCTAAGATTAAGGTAAAACAAAATAAAAAGACATTTTTATATTATTAGACATATATGATATATCAATAAAATTAGATCTAATTTTTAATCTTATATATATTTTATGTAGTTTAAACTTTGCTTTTACTTGTACTTAAATATTATTTAAGGTTGTTATCGAGAACTTCTAAAAGGATGCAAAATTATCTTATTTTATAACAGTTTTGAAAAATAATTAAGCAAAATTATTTTCTTTGATGTGGACCAAGTCAAAACAAAATAAAAGGATAGTTTTATATTACTATATATATATATGATATATTAATAAAATTGGATCCAATTTTTAATCTTGTACATTCTTCATGTATTTTTGAACTTTACTATTACTTTTACTTATACTTAAAAATCATTTAGGACTGCTATTGAGGAATTCTATAAAGATATAAAATTACCTTATTTTATAACAATTTTGAAAAAAATGAAAATAACAATATTTTAAAATTTGATTTTAAAAAAAGTTTTATCCTTTATAAAATTTCACATTTATCATTACATATATTACATAAACCCAAAACTATCATTATTTAGTTTAGAAACAAAATTAGTAAACATAGGGAATCATTATTATAACGAGTATTTTTTTTATACATTTGTAAGTTTTTTCCCTCTTTTTTTTTAACTCTCATATTAATTTACTTATTTTATCTTCTATTTACAAGTCTTTTATTTTATTTATATAATTTACGCTTTGTTTTATACTTAATACTGATTTATTAGTTTTATATTATATTTGAGAAATCTCTGTTTTGTTTACCAATAATGCACCAATTTACAACTTCTATGTTAGTTTACTTTTTTTACTCTATATTTAGTTTACTTCTTTTACTCTATATTTACAAGTTTTATGTTTCATTTATATAATTTATATTTTATTTTACACTTAATGATTGCTTACAAGTTTCACTTTACATTTGTAAAATTTTGTTTTATTTACCAATAATACACCAATTTACAATTTATATATTAGTTTACTTGTTTGACTCCTCGATTTACAAGTCTTATGTTTCATTTATATAATTTATGTTTTTATTTTACATATGATGTTGATTTACAAGTTTTATGTTATATTTGTAAGTTTTTGTTTTGTGATATATTTTTTTATTACATGAGACTATTGCTCAAAACTACAACTCATATTACATGAGATTACAACTGATATTTACAAATTAGACTATTACTGGGACTAGTTTATATCAATTCTTATGAAGCCCGCCCAGATTTTTTATCCTCTTTAATATTTGATGGACGTCTACTCTACTCATATTTCGAAAGGGAGAATACTATTTTCACTCAAATTGAGGAAGGAAATTAAACCTCACAATTGTGAAGCATGGGTTCTAACCACTACGCTAAAACCTAGTGACTTGTGATATACTAATTTACCACTCCTTTGTTAATTTATTTGTTTTACCTTCTATTTACAATTTATATTTCATTTACTCAATTTATATATTTCATTTAATTAATTTATGTTTCATTTTATACTTAATGTTAATTTACAAGTTTTATATTATATTTGTAAGGTTCTGTTTTGTTTACCAATAATACACTAATTTACCACTTCTATATTAATTCACTTACTTTACCTTACATTTATAAGTATTATGTTTTATTTACGTAATTTATGTTTTATTTTTTCACTTAATATTGATTTACAAATTTTATGTTAAATTTACATGTCATATATTTCATTTACATAATTTATATTTAATTATAATATTGATACTGTAATTTTAATCACGACATTATAAAATAACTTATTTACTAAATGGTTACTGTTGAAAGAGAAATGTGCAGGGTTTTAGGACTTTGGTATTTGTTCATTACCCTTGCTTATGGCGATGGCAAATATCCAGCATGGTATGCATAGTATTCATCTATGTATAAATTCATAATTATCTTGGATATGGATATCATCCACATGGATATAGAAATCCACAGGTATTAAATTTGTATCTTTTAAATTAAATAATAATATAGCAAATAATAGTAAAAGCTAATTAAAATTATTAATTTTAAAAGTTAAATTAAATTAATTATTTTGTATAAAAACATAACAAATAAACATTAGCGACATTACTATTAAATGATGACGAATTCAAAATCATTGGATTGAAAAATTCACTATCTATGCAAACTCGTCCACAGAACGTAAATAGTGTGTTGCAGATGCCGTGAGGTGCACTGCTAACTGAATCAATATTGGTAGAATCTGACGAGTTTGATACCGTCAAGTTTCCCGTGCCCTTTTGGATGCCATTGGCGCAGCGCTACCAATGTTTGATTTTGCTGACAAAACTAATACCATTCGTAGATCACGAAATCACAACTCCAGTGGTATTGAATAATTCATCGCAATATGATCGATTTTGCCAATGCTGCTAGTGATGTCGTTGCTGCTGAAACAGTGTTGTCGGTCATGTCGCATAACATATTGGATTTTATTCTTATATCCAATTTTTTAAATTAAGCATTAATGTTTTCTTGGTAAGGGGGATTTTAAAAATACAATAGCTTTGAATTTTTTAAAATTTTAATTATAATTTTAATTAGAATTTTTAAACTTAATTCTGGATGTATAGTTGATACTAGGTAAATAAATAATATCCTTGTCTGTCCAATATCCATGGAAAATTTTTAAAATATCCATACTCATGATATAAAATATTTTGGATTGATATCTTGGATATCCAAATTGGATTGATAAGATTGCCATTGCTGTTGTTGGATTCGCCATGTTTAATTCTCATTAAAACCCTTAGCCCATGTTTGGATGCTAAGATTAAGTATGGCATTGGATTAATTTTAGGATTAAATTTTTACCCCATGTTTGGCAAGTTTAGTTGGATTGGATTAAAGGTACGTTTGGGATTGAGGTGTTGTAATTTAAATGTTACAGCTGTTGTGGAAAAAAAAGTTAGTAATATATAGTAAAAGTAAATTTTAAATAATAATTTTGATCAAAATTATTAAAATATAATAGAATTTTCATTATACAAGTAAAAAATATATCAATGTAGTTTCTAAGCTACAACAGTTAGTGTTTACCAAACACTTTAGTACTATAACTTTTAAGCTACAACTGCCCAACCTAAATCTCAAACGCACCCTAAGAAGGATTAAATTTGAATTTAATCCTAAAATCACGGGATTAATAATCCTAATTTACACATGGGTTTAGTTGGGATAAGATTAAAGAAAAAAATTATCCATTTATGAGATTTTTCTTTGTATCATTTTTTATTGGGAAAATGACATAGAAACCCCCAAGGTTTGAATAAGGGACATAAAACCCCCTAAGATTTTAAAAAAGACACTCAGACCCCCATTTGTTAACAGTAAATTATAATTTTAAAGTACAATTACCATTATACTCTTATAGCATATTAAAAAATAATTGTTCATTGTCCAATTTATTCCTATATTATTAATAAAATTACGAATATAACTTCATTACCTAATTTTTCTATTTAATTTTTATCAAATTTCCTCTTCAAACTAAATAAATTTAATCCATTGTTCAAAAATAAAAATAAATTAAATTGATTATTAATATAATAAAAATAACAATTCTCCATATGTTATTTGTTGTAATTTCTTATATATAAATTAAATTGATAATTTCTTAAAAATAAAAATTCTCCATATATAAATTAAATTTATTTTAATTTAATATATGTTATTTTTATATTAAATATATGTTATTTTTATTATATTAATAATCAATTTAATTTATTTTTATTTTTGAGCAATGGATTAAATTTATTTAGTTTGAAGAGGAAATTTGATAAAAATTAAATAGAAAAATTAGGTAATGAAGTTATATTCGTAATTTTATTAATAATATAGGAATAAATTGGACAATGAACAATTATTTTTTAATATGCTATAAGAGTATAATGGTAATTGTACTTTAAAATTATAATTTACTGTTAACAAATGGGGGTCTGAGTGTCTTTTTTTGAATCCTTAGGAGGTTTTGTGTCCCTTATTCAAACGTTGGGGCTCTCTGTATCCTTTTCCCTTTTTTATTTACACCTAATATTGATTGATTAATTAATTAATTAATTTTTATTATGATTTACATAAAATTATGTTTATTTATTATCTATGATCTAATTAAATTGATACTTTTACTTCTACCAACTCTTGAGATTCAATTTTCATTACTTGTATATTTAATAAAACATTGATAAAATTAAACATTTAATTATTTATTACATTATTTGATTGTATTAAATTTAATAATCACTAATATGATATTAAAAATAATCATGAAAATTAGCAATACCATTAATTAATAACTTTATATAATATTTTTAAATATTTGATAACAATTAATTAAATACTTATTTTTATTTGTTTATTATATTATGATTATCTAATAACTTATTTGCAATATATTTAATTTTCCAAGTGATTGCTTTTTAAATTTATTTTAAGTATGATTATAAAATTTCATGGACAATTGAGACTTATATTAAAATACCAACTTAAATGTTATTTTATATTATTTAAATATAATTAATATAGTCCAATCTGATACTGTACCAAACCTAAGACTATACAATATAATCCAACTTAATTCAATCCAATCTAATCCAGTCCAATCCTAATAATTTAGTTCAATCCAATCATGCGTGCCAAACGTAACCTTAAGTTATTGATGACAAGACATAACAAAAATATTTAAGACTTAAGGTAACTTAAGCCAACGTTGGCACAACTTGTATCTGAATTTTATTTAAGATTAAATTTGGATTATCCTCTTATGGAATGACAATTTTTAAAATATCTACTAAACTATTATAAACTTTAACCTACATCCATTTTTTGTTCAAAAGATAAAAGGAACAATAGGGGTGTGCTAATGACTCTTTTTTTTTTTTTAATATTCTTAAGAAAAATAAGAGATAAGTTAAGGTTTATAATAATTTAGAGGTATTTTGATAATTATCATTTTTGCGAGGTAAATTTAAAATTAGCTCTTTTATTTATAGGACGTCCCCAAAGAGACTACCTTTTATTTATAATTAACTTAAAAATATATATAACTAATTTAATTACTTGGTACATCTTTTTCAGATAAACATTTCGTTCATCCAAATAAACATTTACATACAGTCTCTAAACTATTGTAGAACAACATTACAAATTTCCTTAAGAGCATCTTCTGTCCAAACCTGGTCATTTCGATTTTTAATGTCCACTTTTGCTAAAATATGAGCAGGCCTTTTGTTATGATGTTAATTATATCAAATCCAAGAAATTTTACCATAATAAAATTATGTAATTTAATAATATGTATACACTAATTTTATTAAATCACATATTTAATTATTTGTTCGCATAAAAAAATTATTTTATATATAACAACATAAATTTGTTTTTAAATCCATAATTGTACCATACCAAAAAAAAAAAAAAACTTATTTTGCTTCAAACATTGCTTTTCTTACCATTTGGCTTTTAGAAACTTAAAAGTTATTTAAACACAATTTTCAATAACTAAATTATTCTTAATTTAAAATTTATTTTTTTATAATGATAATCTGGCTAAAAAAAGTCCGGGCCCATTTAAGGAAGTATAATAATTATCTACACCCTTATTTTACGTTTTGTGATAGGATTATACTCTGCGTGCGAATCACTACTTTTTAGTTTTCTCATGTAAAATCATGGAGCTAATAGGCAGAATTATTCTTGCTATTTGTGAAAAATAAATAATTATCTAAATGAATAGGGAGGTTCATTCTGAAATAGAAACTTAAAATAATGTTTAAAGATCGGTTTAAATAAATAGATAAATAAAATTTAATATATTTTATTTGTATGGTGACTCTTTCCCATAGAAGTTTATTGGGAGGCCTTCTAGGTATTTAGAGCTTTTCTTCTCAGTCACACATGGCTTCCATAGTTCCATTTGCAGGAAAGTAGTCGAAGTGGGTTTAGATACGGGCCTTCGCAAGTTATATCTTACAGAGGTATTTTTACACCCCTTAATATCCTTTTAACACCCATTTTATTTGTAAGGGTAATTTTATTGTTACTTAAAATTGCATAAAAAGGGCAAATATAAATTTGATTATAATAAAATCTCTTTACTCTTTACAAATCATGGGGCCCTGACTATTTGTTAATCCTCATATATGATATAATTAATTTTGTAGATAAAACAAAAATAATTATAAAACAATGAAGAACTAAATTACCTAATAATAATTACTTTTTATTAGTATTAAAAATTATTTGATTATCAAGCGATAAAATATTATTTTGTACTTATATTATAATTTATATTTGTGTTTATGTAATATATTAGGGATTATTAATTATGATTTAACTATATATATTTTTTTGTATTTTTGTGTGTTTATTAGGTAAAATATTAATTTCACGTAATCCGAGACTCTAAATAGATAAATGTACGTCAAATTTGAATTTCAAAGGTGTGAAAACCTTATGATGAGTCAAGACCAGCTTAAAATTGAGCTTGTATAAAAAGTTGACTTTTTCTGTTGACCGAACATGATTAGATGATAAAATGCGCTTACAATAGATATGAGTGCATGGGATAGTTGGCAATTTTGACTAATTCTCAATCATTCATGATTCAATGACCACGATTTCTGTGTATTTGGGTCGACCTGATCCACCCATTAACCGGCCAAATCTCAACCGTTCTTTGACTAAATTGGACGCTTCACAAGATGCCACATATAACGTTGACTTTTGAAGTTTTACCAGCCTTTGGGTCTTGATCTAATGGTTGCGAGGAGCGCAGACATAAAACTTATGATAGACCGCAAAACACTAAATTATGAATTTATTTTTCTATAAATAGAGCCTCATTTTTATGTTTTTGGCATCTATTTGCTTCTCAATTTCTCTCAAATTCCCTGTAATCTTGTTTTTTTTTTAAGTGTTTTTTCATATTTTGTATAATTATTTTTATAAATAAATTTAGTTTTATTTTCAATTTTAGTTGTTTTTATTACTTTTAATTAGAGTAATTTAATTGCAATAATTATTTTTATTTCAATTATGCTTAACTAAATAATAATGTTAGGGTATGGTGAAACTCGTACGAAATAAATATGATTTAATCAAATTCTATTTTTATTTATATAAATTAAATTATTTTCTATTTAATTTTATACATATTTTATATTTTGAAATTTTGATTTATTGTAGACTAACAAGGGAGTTTGATACACTAAATTCTTAATATCTTAAAATAAGGTATGGTAAAATGGTATTTTGACTTATTTTAGACAAATTAAATTTTGGCCCAATAAATACTTAATCCATAATAAAATTAATGGAAAAATAATAATAATTTATATAATTAATCATTTGGGCAATAAATCTATAAAACAATGGTAAAAATAATTTATTAAATTTTATTTACTACCAAGAGTGGATCATAATCCTAACTAATTCAATTTAATAGTTTTATTTAAATTAAGTTGTTTATATTCAAGTTTTATTTTCATTTTTAGATAAAATAAAATAAATAAAGTAAATCTTTTCTCTGTGGATCGACCCCGGACTCACCGAATTATAATAAAATAAGACATTCTTATACTTGAGAGTTAGAAATCACTTTTAAGTTATGTAAAGTTTTTGGCGCCGTTGCCGGAGAAATTTTTTTTTCTGTTTTTTATTTTTCACTTTATGTAAATTTTCATTCATGCCCTTTTCCTCTTTTTAAATTCTGTTTGATCCACAATATCTTTCAAATCTTCATGTGCATCCCACATGGCTCTGTTCTAAACTTCTAAACATTATTGTGTGACCATAAAATTATAAAGAAATTGCAAAAAGATCCTTGGACGAAATTTCTCATAATAATCAAACGGACTTACATCTTGGACTTATTTGAACTCAATTTGGACCAATTTGGACTCAATTTGGACTAAGCAAACTTAATATTGACTCTTAATTTATTTTTTGTTATTTAATTTTCATTTTTATTTTATTATACGGCTGGTTTGATTGCCTAAATTGTTATTTAATTTTCAGTTTTTATTAATTTTCATTTATTTTATGCTTTATTTTATATTGTTAATTTATATGGTGGGTCTAACCACCTAAATTGTTATTTAATTTTAGTTTTATTTTTTTTGCACACTTATACGATTTGCGTATTTAATTTTCATTTTTTTGTGCAGTTTTCATTTAGTTATTTTGTTACTAATTTGTTTGAATATTACCTTTGTGATATAATCATTGCATGAGATGTTGGTCTTGAACTTCAAGTGGCAGGTTAATTCATAGATATCAATCTCCACCACTAATCATGGGCGAAATCCAAGATGAAAACTTTGTGGGCGAGCCTAATCCTCAGATTGATAAGGGAAACAATCATTCTCAACATAATGCACGTGATCAAAATCAACCAAGAACTCTGAGAGACTACATGAATCCAACCAGAATTGGAGCACCGTCGTGTATAGTATTTATTCCAGAAGTATCTCGATTCAACTTCAAACAAGGTATTATCCAACTTTTGTCAACATTTCATGGTTTAAAATTTAAGAATTCATATTTACATCTAAGAGATTTTGAGGAAGTTTGTAATACATATACAGACCAAAATTGTAGTATGAACATAATTAGATTAAAACTTTTTCCTTTTTCATTAAAAAATAAAGTTAAAACTTAGGTACAAAACCTTAGATCTGGATCAATAAGAATTTGGAACAACATGTAAGAATAGTTTTTTTAAAAATTATTTCTACCTCATAGAACCAATTCTTTTAAAAAACAAATCACTTCTTTCACTAAAAAAAATGGAGAAACATTATACCAATATTTGGATAGGTTTAAAGAATTGCTTAATATATGTCCACACCATTGTTTTGAAACTTGGCAATTGGTCACTTATTTCTATGAGGGCTTAACACCCCAAAGTAGAAAAGTTGTTGAAATGACATGTAATGGTGAATTTAGAGAAAAATCTTGAAGATGCACTAAATTATCTTGATCAGTTAGCTGAAAATGCACAACATTGAAATATTGTTGGAACTTTTGAATTGACAAATAAACCACAACCATCTCCATCCAGTGGAGGAATCCATAACCTCACGGAAGATCATGATTTACAAGCAAAAGTTGCATCTCTAGTTAGGAAAGTTAAAGCTTTAGAGCATAAAAAGAGTGATCAAGTAAAATCTGTTCAAGAAATTGCATGTCATATTTGTAGTTCGAATGATCATTTCACTCAAGATTGTCCCACTCTGTCAGCACTTAAAAAATGTCTACATGATCAAGCTGAAATACTAACTAGGCAACCTAAGAGGGAGGGGTGAATTGGGTTTCTAAAACTTGGAGCAAACAAAACCACACAATAATATAAATTAATGCCTTTATGAAATCAATGACAATAAATTTAACAATGCACAAAATAAAAAAGGATAAGGGAAGAGAAAATTAAATACAAAGATTTTTACATGGTTCGGCCAACCCTGCCTATGTCCACACCTCCAAGCTCACCAGGCTTGAGGATTTCACTAATCAAGTCTCCAAGGTTTCAAGAACTTTTACAATTGACTTCACATGTGTCAATCATTGACTTCATAGGTGTTAATCAACCTTTACAACAAGAGATTATCACAAATCTATTTACCCCAAGTGTTTCCCACACTCACACTTTCTCAAATACAAAATTTTTCACACTACAATCTATATTTTTACAAATATATGCCCAAGGTGTGATATAAAGAATGAATGAACAAATTAAAGCTCAAGAAATGTTGTATTCTTAATAATATGCTCCTTGGTATTCATTGGATTCACTTTGATTTGGATATGAGGTAGCCATTTTATAGTTTGAGTTAAAAACTAGTAGTTACAGACAATTTGCTCGAAGTCGGATTGCCGTTTTGACTTCAGCAAATTACCATTGGACAAATTTTTAAATTGTCGGATCACCATTATTGAAATGTCGGATTGCCATTATTGTCTAGTGACTTGCAAAGAAAATGTTGGCTTACCGTTTTCAAAAAGCCGGTTTGTTGTTAGTGTACAGAGGCTAAATTTCAATTTTGTTCGATGTCAGTTAGTTGTTATTAAGATGTCGGAACGCCGACAGTGTCCAAAGGCTAATCTTCAATTTTGTTCGATGTCAGTTAGCCGTTATCAAGAAGTCAGTTTACCGTTTGCTACAGTGACTATTGCAGTGAACTATTTTCTAAAATTATAGTTTTGCCCTAAAACTTTCTATAATTATACTATAGCCTAAAACTTTATGAAAATTTTCAAACAAGTTTATTTCCAGAATTTTAAGAAATACTAGTTGATTTCAAAGTTCTGAAAACTTTTTCAATTAGATCATGAACTTGAAAAACAATCAATTTCATAAAATCATTTTTCCTTTGAGAATAAAACTTTTATTTTATCAAAATAATGATTTATTTAAAATGTATGAAAATTAATTTGAGCTTTTAAAAACTTAATCATTTTTTTATCTTATTTGTTATCATTAAAATCAACATTATGAATACATAAATATTAACACAAGCTAATGCCATTAACACTTTTAATAAGCCAAACCCATATTTACAGGCTTATAATTCTGGTTGGAAAAATCATCCAAATTTCAATTGGATGAATAATAATAATGCACAATCTTCACAAGCATCACCTCCACAAAATTCCCAAAATGCTCAGCCTTATGCACCATATATTCCACCACCCTGGAAAAATTTGGAAGACACAATGCATTAATTCATCGGAAAACAAGATGTTATTAACAATCAAATGCACAAACATTTTCTGATTTGAAAGATATTCTTGCTAAAATTGCTTCTGCACTCATAATTCAAGAAAAAAAAAATTTCCAACTCAACCATAACCAAATCCTAAGATTCAACTAAATCCATCCATGGACCAAGTCAAGTTAGTTATAACTCTTCGTGGTGGTAAGGTTGTTGATAGACTTATGCCTGAACCTTGTGAAAATAATGAAAATTCAAAGGTAAGGAAGAACTAAATGAACTTACACTTAGTGAAGAAATAACTAATGTTTCACCTGAACCACCATTTCTGCATGCATTGAATAAACCAAAGAAAACAAACTACTCTTATGAAATTTATGAAATCTTTAAGCAAGTGAAAGTTAACATTTCTCTATTAGATGCAATCAAGTATGTACCTTTATATGCCAAATTTTTAAAGGACTTGTGCATTGTCAAGAGAAAATTGAAGGTAAGAAAGAGTACTTTCATGGCCGAACATGTAAGTACAATTTTGTTTACTAATAATAAGTAGAAATATAAAGATCCTGGTAGTCCTACTATTTCTTGTATTATTGGTGATCACATAATTGAACATGCTTTACTGGATCTTGGTGCTAGTGTTAATTTGCTTCCATATTTAGTTTATCTTTAACTTAATCTTGGCGAGTTAAAATCAACTTCAACTATACTTTTACTTGCCGATAGATCAGTTAAAGTATTAAAAGGAATAGTGGAATACATTTTAGTACAAGTTGATAAATTCATATACCCTGTGGATTTTATTGTCTTAGAAACTGAACCTATTTTGAATAGTTATAAACCAATTCCTGTAATTTTAGGTCGACCATTTTTAGCAATTGCTAATTCTTTAATTAATTGTAGGAATGGTTTAATGAATTTATCCTTTGGAAATATGACTCTACAGTTGAATGTTTTCAATATGTGCAGGCAACCTAATGAAAAAAATGAGAATGAAGATAATACTAATGAACAAAAGGAATTGCTTAAATCTTATATAGAGGAAAATATTCAAAAAAGGAATTTTTTCTGAACTCTCTGATGTTTGTTTAATTAATTTAATTGAGTTAAATAAGCAACTTGAACTTGATGTTTCTAATATGAAGTCGTTGCTTGATTCTATACAAACTTTACAAAATTATGATGAAGAGCCAAAAATTGAGGAGCTTGAAATTATTGAAAAGATAGAACAACAAAAAGCAACTAAACTGGAATTGAAACATTTACCAGAAGGATTGAAGTATACTTTTTCTTGGAGAAGAACAAACGTACCCTGTTGTGATTTCTTCTACTCTAACAAGTGACCAAGAAGGTAAGTTACTAATTGTTCTTAAAAAACATAAAAATGTAATTGGATGGACTTTAAATGATATTAAAGGCATTAATCCCTTAATTTGTACACATAAAATTAATTTGGAAGAAAATGCTAAAATATGTCAACAACCTCAAAGAAGATTAAACGCACACATGAAAAAGGTAGTCAAAACAAAATTCTTTAAATTGCTTGGTATGGGAATTATGTACCTTATTTCTGATAGTAAGTGTGTAAGTACTACACAAGTAGTGCGTAAAAAATCTGGAATCACTGTTGTTAAAAATGAAAAAGGTGAATTAATTCCTAAATGAATTACATTTAGTTGGCGCATATGCATTGATTATAAAAAGTTAAATGAAGCCACTAGAAAAGATCATTTTCCATTACCATTCCTTGACCAAACTCTAGAAAGAGTAGGTAGACATTCCTACTACTGCTTTTTATATGGATATTCAGGTTATTATCAAATTTCTATAGCACTTGAGGACCAAAAAAAGACCACATTTACATGCCTCTTTGGAACATTTGCATTTAAAAAAATGTCATTTGGGCTTTGTAATGCTCCTACCACATTTCAAACATGTATGCTAAGCATTTTTTGCGATATAGTTGAACGTTATTTAGAGGTCTTTATGGATGATTTGACTGCGTTTGAGAATTCTTTTGATGATTGCCTTGATAATTTGGAGAAAGTTTTAAAAAGATATGTTGAAAAAGAACTCGTGCTAAATTGGGAAAAATGTCATTACATGGTTAATTTCAAAATTGTTTTGGGTCATGTTGTATCTGTTAAAGGGATTGAAGCTGACTAAGCAAAAATAGAAGTCATGTCTAAATTGCCATAACAAAAAACAACTATAGATGTGTGATCCTTTTTAGGACATGAAGGATTTTATAACCTTTTATTAAAAGATGCACCGTTTAAATGGACTGATGATTGCCAAAAATCTTTTGAGAAAATAATTTGTCTTTTAACATCTACACCTATTATGCAATCTCCTGATTGATCTTTGCCTTTTGAATTAATGTGTGATGCAAGTCATTTTATTGTTGGTGCTGTTTTAGGACAAAGAATATATGGTAAGCCCTTTGTGATTTATTACATAAGTAAGACTTTTGATAGTGCTCAAATGAATTATTCTACAACTAAAAAAGAATTACTTGTTGTAGTATTTGCATTAAACAAATTTTGTTCATATTTACTTCGTTCTAAATCTATTTTTTAATTGACCACGCTGCTGTGAGATATTTAATGAGTAAACAGGATGTCAAACCGAGATTAATTCGTTGGATTTGGTTACTTCAAGAATTTGACCTTATCATCAAAGATAAAAAGAGTACAAAAAATGTCTTTGCTGATAATTTATTAAGACTCACATCCGAATTTTGCACTGATATAACACCCATCAATTATTCTTTCTCTTATGAATTTTTATTTTTTGTTTCTTTAAAGCTATGGTATGCTAACATTCTTAATTTCCTTATTATAGGTAAAATGTCTTTGCAATGGAATGCTCAAGAGAAGAAGAAATGTTTGGTTGAAGTAAAGAAATTTTATTGAGATGATCCTTCCTTGTTTCAATATTGCCCAGATCAAATTTTTCGGCGATGTATTCCTGATAGTGAGGTAAGTAATGTCATTAATTTTTGTCATTTTAAAACATGTGGTGGACACTTTTCTTCAAGAAAAACTACTGCTACAATTTTACAGTGTGAATTTTATTGGCCTATCATATTCAAAGACACATATGAATTTTGTAAAATTTGAGAAAAATGTCAAAAATTGGAATCAATTACTAAAATAAACACGATGCCTTTAAATCTCATACTTGAGATCAAAATATTTGACTATTGGGGAATTGATTTCATGGGTCTATTTCCATCATCTTTTGGATTTGTGTATATATTAGTTGCAGTTGATTATGTCTGAAAATGGATTGAAGCAATTTCTTGTCGAAATAATGATAGTAAAACTGTGATTAAATTTTTAAAAGAAAACATTATAAGTCGATTTGGAATCCCTTGTGCCATTGTCAGTGATGGAGATAAGTATTGTTGTAATAAGTCATTTGAGTCTTTAATGAAGAAATACGAAATTACACATAAAGTTTTTACCCATATCATCGTCAAACAAATGGTCAAGTTGAATTAGCAAATAAGGAGATAAAACAAATTTTGGAAAAAACAGTTAACCCAAATCGAAAAGATTGGTCTTTTAGACTTAATGATGCACTTCGGGCTTACCGTACTACATTTAAGGCGCCATTAGGAATGTCACCCTATTGGCTAGTTTATGATAAACCTTGTTACTTACCTGTTGAACTTGAACATAAATCATTTTGGACTATTAAAGTTTTTAATTCAAATTTAGATGATGCTAGTAATGTGCGAAAATTGCAATTGAATGAATTTGAAGAATTAAAGAATGATGATGTAAAAATTCAAAAATTATTAAAGTAAAAACAAAAGTTTTTTATGATAAAAGAATTTTTTGGAAAACATTTTAGATTGGTCAAAAAGTGTTGCTTTATAATTCTTGTCTTTATTTGTTTCCAAGGAAATTAAAGTCAAAGTGGAGTGATCCATTTATTGTAAAAAATGTGTATTCATATGGGGCCATAAAAATTGAGAATGTAAAAAACGGTGTCATATTTAAAGTTAATGGTGAAAGATTAAAATCATATCTGAAACATCAACTACATGAAAAAGACACCGGAATCAATTTGGATGACCCACAAAAATCTTTATTAAGTCTTTAATGTGTGATTCATTTTTTTTTGTTTTACTGTTATTTTGTTGTTTGATTGTTTGATTTTTTTCTCGATTGATGCGCACCATAAGTTTTTTTTAGCATTATATTTCTTATTTAAGTTGTTTGTTTGACAATTGTACTTTCTTTCATCAATTTTCATTATATGTCATAAGTACCTCAATAAAAAAGTTCCTGCTCATACAAGCTCATACATTTTAAAGGCCTTTTGCGTGTGAAATTTTCACTTAAGAGGCCTGATACAAAACTGTAAATCACATTCAATTTGGGATCTGCAACCACCAACATTAGTGTCCTATATTGAGAATCTAGAATGATAACTCAAAGAAATAAAGCGTGGTGTATATGAATTTCAATTGGAGCTTGAGGTTAACTCAATAAAAGAACGAATGTAAGTTCATGTTTATCTTTTTTTTTGTGATATATTTTTGTTGTTTTGTTCACTTTCACGTTTGATTTGATTTTGCAGTTTTGATTCTCTTTATTTTGGTGTATTTTGATTTATTTTCCCATATGAATGATGGATAACGGTATTCTGTGGCTTCTTAAGGTGGTATCTTCAGTTTCCTACAATAACTGAAACCCCAAAATCAAGCATTGAAGAAATACAACATAAATTGTATAAGCATTTTCCCTCACTCCCACAAAATGCCTTCAGGAAAATTTAAAAGCTCGTTGTGAACGACTGCATTTGTTAATGATCAATGACATTCCTTCTGACATTCATTGGTTAATTGAAGCAAATGTTCAATTATCAGGTGAGTTTTCTGATCCATTTGTTTCTTTCATGTCTGGTTTTGGTAAAAGTACATTTGCTAAAAAAATGAGAGCTAAACGACTTGACTCAAAATGTCATAACTGTGTAAGATTTGGTTGCAAACGAGAGAATTATAAATATTTAGGAATGGTTTTTGATAATTGAGAAGATAAAATTAAATTCATTAAAGATGGCTGAGTAAAGAATCGTTGGATGATATCTTACGATCTCTTAAGACGCATCGAAGCGGATATGTGCAATGTGAAATTCATAATTTATGGATACTATTTCAAAAACAAATTGTACAGTTTAGTCTTGGGAATCTGACTCAAAAAGATCATGTTTGCCAGTTTATAAGAAAACTGGATGGGAAGTCTATCATCGACCTATAGAGGGTGTTCAAGCCATTACTGGACGTAAAACCAGAGGAAAATGTGAGCCACAATCACAACTATCAGTAAATATCATTTTATTTTGTTCTTTTATTATTTGCATTATTGCATTTAATGGTATGATTTTATATTTAATAATTATTTGTTTTCTTTTTCTAATCACTATATACTTTTTCTTTTTATTGTTTGTTTTTGAATTATTGAGCCACGAGTTTTACGCGTAATTTGAAAAATACGCCAACCCATTTACAACTTCTCATCATTATTCAAATGGTAGCATTTTCGAGTAAATAATTAAAAAATATTTGTGTGCTTTTTGGGTTTTACTATGGAAAGTACAAGGAGTTCAGATAACTGTAGATCTTGGTTGTGTCATAGCAGAGACGAAACTACACTTTATATAAAGAGGAGGTGAATGATGGTTATTAAGGCTTGCCTCATAAGCTGTTTTTACTAGAGGAATCCAAGTACTAGACATTATTCCAAAAGCCATTAAACCCCTAGGATGCCAGTCTGGCCCACCAATTGGATAAGAATTAGTAGTATCAAGTATGCAAGAGAGAATATCTGAAATACTAAATCATGATCATGCTTTTATTTTCTTGCCAGAAGATTTTGCAACTCTTGAGGCACTGATTACATTTGCATCTTGGGCCCATTTGAACATTTATAAAAAAACTCATCGGTCTGTTAAATGTTAATAATTTTTGTGATGCTTGCTAACTTTTATTAACCATGCAATTAAGAATTATTTTGTTCCGCACTGTGTAAAAAAAACTCTTTATTTGTGCTTCTATTGCTAATGAGTTACTTGATCTTTTACAAGCTTATACATCAGAGCCAGATCCCCAGACTTATGCGTTGGATTGGTCGACAGATGATGGTAGCAATAGCAGTACCAGTAGTAAGAAGTGCAAATTAGATTCAACTCTCCATTTGTAAATATTTTCTGTAGCAGTGTTCATGTGATGTTTTCTAAACTCTTTCCTTTTAAACATTGAAGACAATGTCTTGTTCAGGTTAGGGAGAGGGAATAGTTGATAATTGTGGAATGCCTTAGTCCTGGTGATGTTTTTACAAAGTTTTGCTGTAAAGACTAACTTTGGACTAAATTTGAATCAAAGATGGCTGGATATAGAGAGTGCAATACTTTTAGAAACGCATCTTCTTAATCTTAGAGTTTTATTAAAAACAATGTAACATTTTATTGTTTTTTGTCATCTCTTTTTAAGCTTCTGCATCGAATTCAGGTGAGATCTCCCCCTCTTCTTCTTTTATTATTTTTTCTTTCTCTTTTATTATTTATTTCATTTTTTTATGCATATCTATAAAATTATAAAATGTTATGATAATGTTTAGATTAGGTTGGGGGGTGGGGATAGTTGACATGTGTTTCTAAATATGTGTGTTTGTTTTTCTCTTTTTCTTTTAAAAAATAAAAAAAAACCTTTTTTTTTGTCTAGGATGGTTGTGTAAAGAGTCACGATTTTGAGATGCATCCTAATAGTCTTGTTGTATTATATTTTAATTTTGAAATTCGTAGTAAGTTGTTTTTGTTCCCTTTTCTTTGAATTACTCAAATTTGTGAACTCTCCAATTGGTTATTAAGTCATTTAATTATTTACTCTTTTAACAGGTATTATTGAATCATTCTTCACACATACACTATGACACATACTAGTGGGTTGTAAGTTAAAATTTTGGCAGCATTTAGTTCTTTTTATTTATTAGGGATAATATCTAAGATAGTAGAAAGTTTATATTGCAAATATATACATATATTGCAAATTTTGATATATCTAGAACCTGGGTAATTAAGTCTGTAGGGGTGTTTCAACATTTAGTGCCCTAAGGCCAACTGGTCTGGGAGTCACTGGCCTAAAGCTCGCTACATGAGTTATAGATATATTGTTTACTTATTTATTAGAAACCTAAGTAATTAAGTCTGTAAGGGTGTTTCAACACCTAGTACCCTAAGGCCAACTAGTTTGGGAGTCATTGGCTTAAAGCTCACTACATGGGTTAAAAATGTAATGTTTTAAAATTTATGTGAATAATCTACTACCTAAAGATAGAATTTCTAATGAATTTTGAAACGAAAGTGTTGTTTTTCTTTTAATGAAACTCCAAAAGTATTGTGTTAATTACTTGAGTACAAAAGAAGGTTTGATAATATTCTAAATAATGAGTAAACGACAAAAAGGTAAATAAATCTGAGAGAGTTTATTTATTTGGTAGCATAGAGGATAGACGAACAACTATTAACTTGCATGTGATTTTTGTAAATCTTAATTTAATATAGTACTTTTATTTCTAGGGACTAGCAATAAGCTGGTTTGGGGGTGTGATTAATATTGAAAATTATTTGACTATCATGCGATAAAAATATTATTTTGTGCTTATATTATAATTTATATTTGTATTTATGCAATATATTAGGGATTATTAATTATGATTTAACTATATCTAATTTTGGGTATTTTTGTGTGTTTATTAGGTAAAATATTAATTTCACGTAATTCAAGGTTCTAAACAGATAAACAGATGTCAAATTTGAATTCGAGAGGTCTGAAAACCTTATGATGAGTCAAGATCGGGCACTGATTATATGATAAAATGAACTTACAATGAATATGAGTGCATTGGATCACTAGCAATTTTGATTAAATCTCAACCATTCATGATTCAATGGCCACGATCATGCTACGTGGCAATAATTGGTGAAGCAAGTTGTAGGATCCGAATCTTTGTATTCGGATTAACTCGATCCACCCATTAACTCGCCAAATCTTAATCATTCTTCGACCAAATCGGACGCTTCACAAGATGCCACATGTAATGTTGACTTTTGAAGTTTTACCAGCTTTTGGATCTTGATCTAATGGTTGTGAGGAGCGCATGCATAAAACTTATGATGGACCACAAAACACTGGATTATGAATTTATTTTTCTATAAATAGAGCCTCATTTTTATGTTTTTGAGATCTTCTCAATTTCTTTCAATTTCCCTGTAATTTTATTTTTTAGGTGTGTTTTCATATTTTGTATAATTATTTTTATAAATAAATTTAGTTTTATTTTCAATTTAGTTGTTTTTATTACTTTTAATTATGAGTAATTTAATTTTAAGAATTAGTTTTATTTCAATTATGCTTAACTAAATAATAATAGTTAGGGTAAGGTGAAACTCTTAAGAAATAAATATGATTTAATCAAATTCTATTTTTATTTATATAAATTAAATTATTTTCTATTTAATTTTATACATATTTTATATTTTGAAATTTTGATTTATTTAGACAAATAAAGGAGTTTGGCACAATAAATTCCTAATATCTTAATATAAGGTACGGTAAAATGATATTTTGACTTATTGTAGACAAATTAAATTTTGATACAATAAATACTTAATCCATAATAAAATTAATGGAAAAATAATGATAATTTATATAATTAATCATTTAGGCAATAAATCTATAAAAAAATGGTAAAAAGAATTTATTAAATTTTATTTACTACTAAGAGTGGATCCATAACCCTAACTAATTCAATTTCATAGTTTCATTTAAATTAAGTTGTTTATATTCAAGTTTTATTTTCATTTTTTAGATAAAATAAAATAAAGAAAGTAAATCTTTTCTCTATGGATCGACCTCAGATTCATCGAGTTATAATATAACAAGACGCTCTTATACTTGAGAGTTAGAAATCACTTTTAAGTTGTGTCAACTTTCGGAACGAGGCTTCCACTTTTCATTTTTGTGTCTATTTCTTTTATGAAATTACAAAATAAGACACGTCGTGGAGAAGGTTACGCATTGCTTCGCTCCAAATTTATTTGAAGCCCATGGTAACAATTTAATGGCTGAATTAAGGTATAAAAGAAACTCCAAGTTGTAACTATCTCCCTCACACTTCAAAAATATTGAAATTATTAGTAACCACCACGAGTTTATGATAATATTTCAAAACCGCATTAAGTTTTAGTTATATAGCATTCAATTACTTTCTCGTCAACTTTGTTAGCCAACGTCAAGGAATTTAAGATAAAAGACTATTTTACCCCTAGATTAATTTAAGAAGTTAAAACAATATTTTTGGAGACTCCTGGGGTAAAATAATATTTTATCTTAAATTCTTTGATGTTAGCTACTAAAATTAATAGAATGGTGTCAGGTTGATATAAAACTAAAACTTAAGATGGTTGTGTTATATCATCGTGAACTTGTAATGACTACTTGCACTTTCAATATTTTAGAGATGGTTACGGATTAATTTTCACACAATATTTTGTTTATATATATATATAGACATTAAGTTACATAGAGATTTAGCAATTTTAGAAAAAGAAGTAATCCTAAATTAAAAGAAAATGAAGGAGAAAGAGAAATATATCTTGCAATATACAAAATCCAAGTATAGATAAACAAAAAACTTTACTTAATAATAGAGACAAAATTATGGAATTAATATTCAATAATCCTAAAAAATATTTAAATGAATTTTTTTTGAAGAATTATGTAATAGCGATGAAATAACAAATAATGATGTAGATGAAGAACTTATAAAAAAATTTAGATTTTAAGAATTTAGAAATTGATGAAATTTATTATTTACAACAAAAAATGAAATTTTAGTATGAGAAGAAGACATGAAACCAGAAATGGAAGAAAGTAGTAATAGATAAATATTAGAACCAATAATTGATCCATCTAACATAGAAAATTTTTTAAATGGAAGAGAAGTCCCAAAAAGTAAAGAAAAACACAGAGAAGTGGAGAGAGTTTTAGAGCTAAAACAAAATTAGAAAATTGGAAATCACTACAACAGGCCAAAGTTAAACTAATATTAGAATTAGAAGGACATAGACCAAGAACTAGACAAAAACAAATATGAATAAGAAGGAAATTTATTTAGACATTCAATGGGAGCCTTAACAATCATAGAAGACCCAAATTATGAATTAATACATTTAGAAAGTACTATAGGAACTAGAGAAAAACAAATATATATATAAGATGGAGAGATTGGATGAAGAAAAATGAAACAAAAGAATTAGATAATTTTGGTACAAACATTACAGTAATTAATTTTAGGGAAAAGGACACAGAGACCCCTAATGTTTGAATAAGGGACACAGAGACCCCCAACGTTTGAAAAAGGGACACAAAACCCCATAAAGTTTCAAAAAAGACACTCAGACCCCCATTTGTTAACAGAAATTATAATTTTAAAGTGCAATTACCATTATACCCTTATAGCATATTAAAAAATAATTGTTCATTGTCCAATTTATTCCTATATAATTAATAAAATTACAAATATAATTTCATTACCCAATGGATTATTAATAATATAGGAATAAATTTAATTTATTTTTATTTTGATATATACGAAAATGGATTAAATTTATTTTTATTATATTAGTAATCAATTTAATTTATTTTTATTCTTGAGCAATGGATTCAATTTATTTAGTTGAAGAGAAAATTTGACAAAAATTAAATGAAAAATTTGGATAATGAAGTTATATTCGTAATTTTATTAATAATATAGGAATAAATTGGACAATGAACAATTATTTTTTAATATGCTATAAGGGTATAATGGTAATTGCACTTTAAAATTATAATTTCTGGTAACAAATGGGGGTCTGAGTGTCTTTTTTGAAACCTTAGGGGGGTTTTGTGTCCCTTTTTCAAACGTTGGGGGTTTATGTGTCCCGTATTCAAACATTGGGGGTCTCTGTGTCCTTTTCCCTTAATTTTATAGATTTAATGAGTAAATTAATATTAGGAATAGATAAAAAAGGTGATGTAATTAAATAAATTAAAGCCATTAGAAATGCAGAACAATTGAAAATTTGCAATTTAAATATTTGGATGAATATGCTAATTATTTCTATATATATTGGAGCGATATGGGATGGCCTTTTGAGGAAGATTTTTTACTAAAATTTTTGTTAAA
The DNA here is from genome assembly GCA_002013955.2 of Citrus medica. Taxonomy (NCBI): domain Eukaryota; kingdom Viridiplantae; phylum Streptophyta; class Magnoliopsida; order Sapindales; family Rutaceae; genus Citrus; species Citrus medica. Next base: position 333,167 of record MKYO02013344.1, read on the forward strand.
TTACCTAGAAAAATAGGAGAAAAATTACATAATGAGTTAATTAATTGGTTTAAAATTAAATGAACTAAAGGACTTAGTTATTATGCTATATTATTACCAGTAATAGAATATGTTAGAGGACGATTAGAGAATATTGCGAAGAAGAAAAACATAGGTATCAAATAAAATTACAATTTAAGAAAATGTGTATAGACATGGTTGTAAGTACCAACCTTAGGATATAATTATTCTAGTTATTCTAGCTATAATAAGTATGAGAAGCATAGGAAACTGTATAGGCATTATAAGCAACCGTATAGACAAAATAATAGAAAATTCTATAAGAAAAAAATTGTTAAGTATAAACCTAATAGAACTTGTAAATGTTTTTTTATATAGATAAACAACAGGATGTTAATAAATGTATTATACACAATAGTTTAGTGCCAACAGAAAATAGAAAAGAATTAAGAAGTCATGTTAATATTAAACAATTAAATGGAGAATTAATAAAAATAACAGAATGTTTAAACAATGAACCGATTAAAATAAATAGAGAAACACATATATTTCCCTAAACGTTTATTTCCAATCAAAAAGTAAATTTATTCTAACACTAAACTTTATATTAGGAAATAAGGGTAGTATATGGAGCAAATTTCTTTAAAAAATTTAACATTTTTATAACCCAAATTTGCGACACACATTTTGCCGTATGAAAAAAAAAGTCAATAATGCTTGAGAAAGAAATAGATATAGCATATTTTGGTTCATTATTAGAGAGCAAAGAATTTACAGCCATAGTAAGTTGGGAAGTAATGAGCACAAAAGTGGTGAAATAGAAATTTTAGATGATAGTGAGATAGACACGTATTTGCAAGATATCATGAATGTAGAAAAAGAGATAGAATGTATGAGTGTGATAGATGGCCAAAGGATACTAAGAAGGAAATTGAAGAGTTAGAACATTTGGAAATGATAGGTAACAACCCAAATAGAAAAAAATAGTAATGATTTATATAAGTTAGAAATAATTAATCCGAATATATTGATAAAAATATAAGACTTAGCATATAGTTTATAAGATAGAAATGAATTTAAAATGCACATGAGTTATTAGAATTAAAGGTAATAAGAAGTAGTATTAGTAGACATAGATGTCCAATATTTATAGTAAATAATCATAGTAAAAAAAAAGAGAAAAAAAGTAGAATGGCAATTAATTATAAAAGATTAAATGATAACACATTAGACAATATTTATAAAATACTTAATAAAGATGAATTAGTAAATTGTATACAAAAAGTTAGATACTTTTTAAAATTTGACTCTAAAAATGAATTTTGGCAAATACGACTCCATGAAGAATCTATTTCATAGATAACTTTTAGTTGTTCAGAAAGACATTTTGAATGGTTAGTCATGCCATTTAGTTTAAAACATATCCCACATGGATAAAATTTTAAAACCATTTTCAAATTCTATACAATTTACATAGATAATATTTTTGTTTATAGTTAGAATAGATTTATGCATATAATCCATTTACATAAAAAATTTTATTGTTTTAAGAATAAGATTAATAATAGACAATAATAGTTTAAAATTCTCTCATTGTTCTTTGAATTATCTGAGAGTAAATTCATTTAATTCAAAGGACATTTAACATTAAAGAAAAATCTATAAGGAATCACAATTTAGATTTATTAAAATTTTGTTGCATCAATAAGATAAAATCACAAACAACATTATCTTGTTATGTATCAATATTGTTTTCATAAATGATTTAACAAATTTTTTCCTGCTAAAATAGTAAATAATTGTAGAAAAAATAGTGTTAGAGATTCCAACATTTGGATATTGACTTGACTCCCAATATTATTTGTTATTTATCTATTACATAGTGAATGCAAAATTATTTATTACTCTATTAGACCATCAAATTGATGAATGTCACATCATTTAAGAATCAAATGAAATGCAAGTTACGCAACCCAAGAGGAGGGGTGAATTGAGTTTTTAAAAATTATGCAATACAATTCGCACAACAAATCAATCTAACACCTTAATGGAATAGAAAATAATAAATTCAAATAAGCATAAAAATAAAAGAGTAAGGGAAGAGAAAAAAAAACGCACAGAGTTTTACGTGGTTCGGTAATCCCAGCCTACATTCACGCCTCCAAGCCAACCAAGCTCAAGGATTTCACTATCCAAGCCTCCCAAGACTTCAAGTTCTTATAATTGACTTCCAAGGTGTTAATTAACCTTTACAATCAAGAGATTATCTCCTCAATCTCTTCACCCCAAGTGTTTCTCACACTTGTACACTCACAATTTGATAAGAAATGAAAATTACAACAAAAACTCTCTTTAAGAGTGGATATGTAAATAATAGCTCAACAATGATTCAATCCATGGTGATTTGTGTTTTGGAAGCTCAACATATGTTATATGATCTTATTTTTGCTTGCATTAGTTCTTAAAATGAAGTTGGAGTTGAGTTTTTATAGTTAAAGCCCGAAAATTAGCCGTTATAGCCAAATTCCAAAAACCAAGCGGATAGCCGCTTGATTTATCCAGCTAGCCGCTTGTAACAGTGATATTTACCGTTATTTTTTGAATTTTGCTACAGTAACACTGTTCACTATAAATTATACTTTGGCCTAAAATTTTTTATAATATTATTATGGCCCAAAACGTCATAAAACTTTACAAATAGGTCCAATATAAGAATTTCCTAATAATAGTTGTCTTTCCAAAACTTTCTGAAATTATGCTATGCCCCAAATATATTATTATTTCTCAAAGAGGTCCTTTTTCAATTTTACATAATACCCATATTTTTCAAAGTTCTCACAACTTTTCACATTAGTCTAAAATGTTCATAAATTATAGTATGGCCTAAAACATTTCACATATTTTCAAAAAGGTCCAACTCCGGAATTCAAGATAATACTTATTAAAAAAAGATTGTAAAACTTTCTATTTAAATCCAAAATACTCAAAACCACAAAATATTTTATCTTATAAAAATAAAACCTTTTAGTTTATGAAAAGTAATTAATTAAATTAATCTCTTGAGCTTTTCAAATGCTAAATCATGCATCAATTAAATCATACTGGCTTTACAAGAATTTATCGTAATAATTTGTCCGTTGAGCTTTAAACTTTATTTTTGATTTCGTCATTGTCCGTTGAGTGTCTTGAGCTTGATTTCACTCGATTCACTTGCATAAATATTATCCTTCAAAATTAGCGAAAATGTAAAATACAATATTTATTAAATCACTTAATACACATGTTTGTTATCATCAAAATTACATTATGTATAGCCCTTTAGACTAACATCAAATTGAGACTTAAATATTAGAATCCCTAGTATTACTCTTGTAGAAAGGGTCAGGAATTCGATTGAAGCTCAAAACTGTAGTCTATGATGAAAAGGACAAATAAATATGAGATTGATGGAGTTGTTCATAGGGATTGAAATGATCTCGAAGAGGTTCCTAGAAAATGAAGAACTACCTAATAACAAAAAGCATCAAGAACTACTTGAGAACAAAGACAGATGAGGTTAGAGGTTGATGTCGATAAACTTTATCGACAATAACATTCTAACACTCAAGTTAGTGTGTGATGAAGCTGATATTTAAGGTTTAAGCCCCAAGATTTTAGAACAAAGAATGGGCAAAAAGGAGTTATAGTTGGAATGAATAACGTTTTGAGTGCTTATACGAAGTGCTTTTGAGGGTATTTATGTCTTTTTGACCACTTGACATTAGTTGATTGGTTATTCCCTCCTCAGAACAAATGTCTTCAATTCAATTTGTTCAAAGACTCCTAGTGGCCTCCTTTATTTATTGTACTGGTATTCTTTTTATATGTGACTATTGTCCGGGATTTGATAAGAGGGATATGTTAGCTTAATAATATTATATGTATTGAAATATATTATAGAATTTCAACTAAAATAAGTTATATACCTCCACCTCTACAACAACAACCATTGTTGTTCAAGTTATATTTGAATAATACTTAGAATCTTTTAGCCTATTCCTCTATATAGCCTTTTATATGATGAGTAATTCACAGGCAAAGGTGAGCTTTTGCTACTCTAAAGACCCTTAGCATTTATAATGGACTTTATTCACTTCCTTCCATCAAGAAAGTGATTAAATTATTCTTATCTTAATTTTTTGGAAATTTAGAATAATAATAATTATTATTATCATCATTATCTCATCATAAAAACATGAGTAATCTTAATTTATCTCAAGTTATAGATGTGAGCCACATTAAGTACATGCATGTAACACTTGAGATTAGCACATGTATTAATTTTAATGATAATGCAAGTAACATATTTATGAATCATATTAAGAATATGCATGTAACATTTTTCCACTTGGCTCACATAAATTTATCCTTATGAGATAAATTAAATCGTATTATTATGGCTACAGTAACCACTCAAACTAAAAGATAACAATACTTCATTTATTCAAATAAAAATTTCAATATACATCAATCATTGCAGTTATGCTTATTTTAACATATGAGATAACAATACTTCATTTATTCAAATAAAAATAAAAATTTATCCTTATGAGATAAATTTCAATATACTTTATTTGGTAAATTTATTTTCTCTTCCCCTCTAGTTTTTGTGGATATTTTGACTTCTTGTCGACAAATAATACTAATATTGTCTAGTACCGCCTTGGTTTCACCGGCCCCCTAATACAAGGTTATTATTATTTGGCACGATAAGCCCTTAGCACCATATTGATTAGAGCGTGGTTCATGAGGTGTGGATCCCCCCTCGTGATTTAATTGGTATTAATAAGGAATATTTAGCTCATGATGCATGTTGATACGGATCCAGATACCCAAGTACGTCATTTCAATATAATTCTCTTCAATTTATTCTCGTCATTTCAATTCCAATTTCAGAATTTATTATCGCCATTTTAATTTAAGTTTTAGCATATTTCAAATCATTTCCACCACAAATTCAATCACCCATTTACAAAATTAATTCTACACAAAATTAAAATCCACCTCCTCATGGGATCGACACTCGTCACCATTGATCTATACTACAATAGATTCGTGCGCTTGC
>MKYO02013344.1:346775-393411 GCA_002013955.2 Citrus medica
AAAAAAAAAGAAATTATTACCTTTAAATGTATATTCACTTTTTTTCTTTTCTTTTTTATAAAAAAATTACAAGAAAACAATTAAAGAAATTATTCAAAAAAATTAATTCTACGAATTAAAATAACTTACCTCCCCGGCAACGGCGCCAAAAACTTATTATGCAAATTTTATTGAACTCGTAAGTACACGAATCTATTGTAGAATAGATTAATGGTGACGAGCGTTGATCCCACGAGGAGGTTGATTTTAATTATATGTAGAATTAATTTTGTATGAGGGGGTTGGATTTGTGGTGAAAATGACTTAGATTATCCTAAAATTAGAATTTAAATGGCGAGAATAAATTGAATAGAAATCTATTGAAATGACGTACTTGGGTATCTGGATCCGTATCAACATGCATGATGGGCTAAATATTCCTTATCAATATCAATTAAATCATGAGGGGGGAATCCACACCTCATGAACTACGCTCTAATCAATATGGTGCTAAGGGCTTATCGTGCTAAATAATAATAACCTTATACTAGGGAGCCGGTGAAACCAAGGCGGTACTAGATAAGATTTTTATTATTTGTCGACGAAAAGTCAAAACATCCACAAAAACTAGAGGGGAAGAGAAAATAAATTTACCAAATAAAGCCCATGACACATGTTGAGACTTCACTTTCAACCCAAGTTTGAAAGAAAATTAACTACTCATAATTGAACTAGGGGCAAAAAGAGAATTTATTAAAATACGTAGAAAATACAAGATGTAGAGGGAATTACAGAAAATAGAGTCCAAAAATAGATTTAGGGATATCAAATTAGGGGGGAGGCCCCCTTTTTATAAATACATTGAGTAAATAATGGCTATCGGATTAAAAATAGTTTGGACGCTCAGGATTGTGCCACGTCATCAGTCAACAATATGCGGTTTGACCACGTGATTTGAATAGTGACACGGTTTGACTTGGATTGAACAGTAACGCGGTTTGGTTGAAAATAATCCTATGTATATGCATGTACCGTACGCGTAATTTTTAGTCCACTAACATGCTGCCACGTCACCAATCAACAGTGAATAAGAATTTTAGTCCAACAAGATCGTGGCACCTCATCAGTCAATGCCACCTCATCAGTCAATGCCACGTCATCGATCTGTCTATGTGAACAGTGTCGTGAACAGTGTCGTACATGTGAACAGTGTCATTTTTCCTTTTATGCTCCTCCTAAAGTTTTCGACCGTCCTGAGTTCAAAAGTGATGTCTGTTTTACCGTCTAATTTCTCGTTCATTGTGAAATGACTATGATGCCCCTAAAATACATAAAATACTTAATTATAATACAACACACATAATTAAATGACAAGAAGCTTAAATACATAAAAGTAAGGGTGTTAGTAAAACTTGAAGTGTAAAATAACGATTTTTTCCTTTATAAATATACATTTTCTAACACTCAATAATACACGATACCCCAGCAGGGCTCCCCCCCTGCGCGTGAGTTATTGGGCGTGAGCGCCTAGTTAATAGATTACCAGAACAAGCTAATCTCTTGGGATTGGTTTATATATAAAAACCAACTTATACTCCCTTATCTAAGCAATATAGGATATTGGTATTTTGAAATACCAATTCAACAATATCCCTCATTTCCACTATATGCTCTCACATACTTTTAGCGTTATCAAGCTTCATACCTGAAAGTTTTGCATTAAAATGCTTGCCAATGCCTTATCATGACTTACAAATTGATCCTCAACAACTTTTATAAAATCCTTAGCTTTAGTGCATTGTAGGATGGAACCCTTAATGTTTTTGTTGACATGAGATTGCATGACTATCAAACTTAAAAGATTAGATCGCTCATACTTTCTATATGCATCTTTCTGACTTTGCATACTTGATTTTGTGGGGGAGGGTGATTCATCCTCAAGAAGTACCAAGTCAATATCCATGCACCCCAAATTTAAGAGAGCTCTCTTTTTCCAATCAGAAAAGTTATCACCACACAACATTGGAACACGAGTAGAAATAATTAAGAACCACTATATAGGAGAATAAAAAATACATTAATGATATGAAAATTTTAATTTTAATGCTAAATTTACCAATGTTAAAATTCAGTCATAAATTCAAACCTTCCTATGAGCAAAGGTTACATAACGCAACGAATTTACATTAATCTTTAATAACAGGACTGGCAAATATAAACACCAAAATAAAAATTCCTTCCCAATGGGCATTGGAAATTCTAATTTTGATGCTAAAATTGCCAACTTATTCCAATTAAATCGGTATAATAATTATTTCCCTTTGGGGCCATATAATTATTAATTAGTTGCAATATGTTCAATGCCTTTCATATTGTTGAAATAAAATCCTTTATAACATATGAGTCTACGCTATACAAATATCATCATATATTTGAGATGTTGTAATTTCTTTAAAAAAAATGTAATGAAATTACAAAGAAAAGGCATTAATAGAATATGATTCCATAACTTTATACAAATCGTATAATTATTCCCTGGTTAATCTATCATATTTTAAGCATTAGACTAAACAATACATAATGTATTGCAATTATTAATACAATAATTTCCATAATATATGCATCATTAACAATTATTTATATATAAAAGAATTCAAGCATTAAAATCTTTACCATGTGACATTATTTAATGTATTCACCATAGCATATAAGGTCACAGCTATATAGATCAAAAACTGTAAACGGAATGCAAAAATATTATATAATTGAACAAGAAGATCTAAAGGGTGGCTCTGATACCACATGTTAGCTTAATAATATTATATATATTGAAATATATATTTTTATTTTTAATTTAAATAAGTACATGCCTCCATCTAACACGATACCCCAGCAGGGCTCCCCCCCTGCGCGTGAGTTATTGGGCGTGAGCGCCTAGTTAATAGATTACCAGAACAAGCTAATCTCTTGGGATTGGTTTATATATAAAAACCAACTTATACTCCCTTATCTAAGCAATATAGGATATTGGTATTTTGAAATACCAATTCAACAATATCCCTCATTTCCACTATATGCTCTCACATACTTTTAGCGTTATCAAGCTTCATACCTGAAAGTTTTGCATTAAAATGCTTGCCAATGCCTTATCATGACTTACAAATTGATCCTCAACAACTTTTATAAAATCCTTAGCTTTAGTGCATTGTAGGATGGAACCCTTAATGTTTTTGTTGACATGAGATTGCATGACTATCAAACTTAAAAGATTAGATCGCTCATACTTTCTATATGCATCTTTCTGACTTTGCATACTTGATTTTGTGGGGGAGGGTGATTCATCCTCAAGAAGTACCAAGTCAATATCCATGCACCCCAAATTTAAGAGAGCTCTCTTTTTCCAATCAGAAAAGTTATCACCACACAACATTGGAACACGAGTAGAAATAATTAAGAACCACTATATAGGAGAATAAAAAATACATTAATGATATGAAAATTTTAATTTTAATGCTAAATTTACCAATGTTAAAATTCAGTCATAAATTCAAACCTTCCTATGAGCAAAGGTTACATAACGCAACGAATTTACATTAATCTTTAATAACAGGACTGGCAAATATAAACACCAAAATAAAAATTCCTTCCCAATGGGCATTGGAAATTCTAATTTTGATGCTAAAATTGCCAACTTATTCCAATTAAATCGGTATAATAATTATTTCCCTTTGGGGCCATATAATTATTAATTAGTTGCAATATGTTCAATGCCTTTCATATTGTTGAAATAAAATCCTTTATAACATATGAGTCTACGCTATACAAATATCATCATATATTTGAGATGTTGTAATTTCTTTAAAAAAAATGTAATGAAATTACAAAGAAAAGGCATTAATAGAATATGATTCCATAACTTTATACAAATCGTATAATTATTCCCTGGTTAATCTATCATATTTTAAGCATTAGACTAAACAATACATAATGTATTGCAATTATTAATACAATAATTTCCATAATATATGCATCATTAACAATTATTTATATATAAAAGAATTCAAGCATTAAAATCTTTACCATGTGACATTATTTAATGTATTCACCATAGCATATAAGGTCACAGCTATATAGATCAAAAACTGTAAACGGAATGCAAAAATATTATATAATTGAACAAGAAGATCTAAAGGGTGGCTCTGATACCACATGTTAGCTTAATAATATTATATATATTGAAATATATATTTTTATTTTTAATTTAAATAAGTACATGCCTCCATCTCCAGCCATTGTTGTTCAAATTAAATTTGAATAATACTTAGAATCTTCTAGCCTATTCCTCTATACAGCCTTTTGTAGGATGGGTAATTCATAAGCAAAGATAATATTTTACTCGGTTAGAGATCCTTGGTATTTATAATGGACTTTACTCACTTTCTTTCACCAAGAAAGTGAGTAAATTATTCTTATCTTAATTTTTTAGAAATTTAGAATAAACATTATTATCATCATCTCATCATAAAAACATGAGTAATCTTAATTTATCTCAACTTTTGGACGTGAGTCACATTAAGTAAATGCATCAAACACTTATTTTGAGATTAACATTTGTATTGATTTTAATGATAATACAAGTAACATATTTATAAACCATATTAAGAATATGCATGTAACATGATAAGGTTGAGCTTAAATTATGTAGGAGACATTAATTTGTAATTTATATTTTTTCTATTACACCCATTTCTAATTATAAATACACCCAATTATGATTAAAATCTTAAAACCCAATGCAAAAGGCCACTAAAAATACTTAGATTTAATTTTTATTAAATTATTTTGGCCGTTGAAAATATTTAAAATTTTATTTTCTGAAAAATTCGAAAAAAGCCCAACCTTTTGTAGAAAAAACGGTGTATGTTATCGGTCTTGTACTCTATTTGTTAGGCAAACTCTTTCATCTATTCATTATTTTTGAGAAATTATAACGTATCAAAACAATGAGATTTTTTTTTTGTAGTAAATTTTGAGAATTATTTTTAAAAAGAAAAAGTAAATTTATTAAAAAAATTAAATTCATTAAACATTTTTTTTATCATGGTAGCGTTCCTTCATCATTTTTTTAATTATTATTTTTAATTTTATTTTCTTCATAATTGAAGGCTGTCGTCCCTAAATCGAAGGCTGCACCCAAGTGTGAGGTGGTCCCCATAACCTTCAGCCTCATCCCTCTCCTTTGTTCGGCTATACTCCTTTTGCTCTTGTCATGTTTGCCCCTACTTCCTTATAAATTTCTCTTATCCCTCTGTGCCGCCTGTCCTTTCATTTTAGTCCTCCTATCAAATTCTTGTTGGTCTTGCTAATTTATATCATCTATAACGTGCATCAATCTAAAGTTAATTGTGTTTTTTGTATGATTCGGTTGTTATTTGTCAAACAATCAAAGGTTCATAAAAAAAATTACTTTTAGGTGAATTACAAGTGACATGTAGTGTAACTTAGCAGCTATCATCAGGTTGCTCTCGACACAGACCAAGTTTGCCCTCAAACAAATTATAATAAATCTCAATGACTTTGAAAGTCATTGAAACTTTTGGAACCTCGTTGAAATATGGGCCCGGTCGAACGAGTTTGATTAAGATGAAGTACCAACATTGAGAATTTTTGGTACGATCTGATGAACACTTTCATGTGGAGAGTTCCCACAAATAATGTCTTGCTGAAATGGCTGATCGGGTTGTGAGAACCATCAAAGGAAACAAATTTTAGGCAAACGGGCTCAATTTTATTAAACAACAATTACATATTTACATTACAAGCCCCACCATCTTTATATATTTATGCATTATTTGGATGGAAAGAATATCATCTTTTTAGGGGTTTTTACTTTTTCTTTTATTTTTTCAATTGTCAATTTCCTAGTTATTATTTGAAAAATTATCAAAACTATACATCTAATGTTGTTCAAAAGATACTGACTTTTAAGCAACTGACCTATAGTTTTGTACTAAATAAAAAATAAAAATTAAATGTGTAAAATAAAAATTAATAATATAAGGTAAATAAGACTTTTAAATTACACTTTCAATAATAATAATAATAAGTTATAAATTTTCCATCATATATAAGTGTAGGACAAAATTAAGATAATTTTTAAATTATAATAATAAGTATTTACCAAAAGATTTAGAACGGTAACTTTTGAGTTATAACTACTTAATTACACTACCAAACGAGCTCTTGAAATCGATTTTAAACTCAGACCTATTTTCATTTATTAAAAGTGTTTGTTATTCTAATAAGATAGTTGCGAAGAGAGATTATGAAGAAAAACATGAAATTCTCAATATGAGAAACAAACTTTGAAGCAGAGTAAATTTACAAGTTTGAAATTTAAAAGTTATAAAGTTGCTACTCAGGATTGTAAAAGAATTATTGTACCCGTCTTGATGCTTTACTTTATCCTTATCATGCTTCAACGCTTGGTTTGATTTAGATGGGAAGTGGAAGCCTTTTCATATGATGGCGATATCTTAACTGAAAGCTGCCAAGTTGGAGCAATAGAAGATAGAGCCAAACGAGAGATATCCAAAATTTCAATCTCCTCATGACCATGAAGAGAAATCACAAGCACTTTCTGGAAGGACTTTTAAGCGAAGAGATATGATCAATAAGTCCAGAGATTTTGCAAGTTGTGGTGGCCAAACATAATGACATTTGTGGTTGGGATGGTGCTTACCGCTTCGGACCTATTATTGGGGTCCCCTTTTCTGTTTGGGCTCTTTTTCACAAGCCACGTTACCCTTTAATTACAATCGAAAACGACAACGCTACACTCGATGTTCACTCAAATCTGAATCACATCAAAAAGTCCATAAAAAAAAGTTATATCAATATAATTTCTGGCTGGGTGTGACTAAGTGCTGCAGCAGCCTCTTTTTTTTTTTTTTTTACATGTAATATTTTTTATTATTGATAATAATTTTTTTATTGCATATACAATTTATGCATTCCTGCACTGTTTGTTACAAAATAATTGCTTGGACGACAATGTTATTACTAATAGTGAAAATTTTGATATGGTTAATAACAAAGTTATGGTAGCTAATTTAAATTATTGGCCAATCTTATATAGACAGAACTCAAACTCTTAACCTTTTATACTATTCATTAACGGGTCTTATTTATTATTGAATCGGCTTGGATACCCACTTTTCTCAAGAAAAATAACTAGTACAAACACTTTTAACGCTAAATTTGAGATAAATGTGTTTGATATGATAATTTATTTATTTATTTACAAATAAGAGGGGCGAGCAAAGCCCAAATCTCATTTATAGCTCCCTCTCTCCTCTAAGATTTAAATTTGATTGGCCAATCATAAAGTTGCATAAAAATTGCTCGGCCAAGTTCCAGAGAGCATTCGATATGAAGCATCAGCACTCTAATTGTTTTGATAATTTTGCTGTGTTTGTTTTCGTTTCAACTTTCTTTTTCCTTTGACATAGTACAATAAAACATATCTGTAGTAATACTTTCTATAGAAATAATTTTCATATAGAAAAAAAAAATTATAGTCCAATTTTGGCCAGATACAAATAAAAATAAACTCCACATGATAATATTATAGTTTCTCTAAATCTTATTTTAAGAAGCTTACCTCCACTTAATGATAATTAACTATATATTGTAAAAAAAATGCTATATTATATTAAAGGTTAAAGATGAAACAAAAAAATTTCTAAAGTTACTTGAGACAATAATTTTTTTTTTAGAGATATTAATAAAATTATGATATAATGTTTATAGAAATTATATTGAGAGAAAAATATTAAAGAGAATGTAAATATTTAAACTTTTAAGATAACTTTGCATATTCCAATCATATAAGATTAATATTGTGCATGCTTTACCTCTATATCACTGAACTAAGGATAACTATGTCAAACTAATAATTTGTATAATCACACTTTTATTAAGTTATAACCTCCTAATTATTATAAAAATAATTGGTATCAATATAATGACTGAAGAGATTTTACAAAATATAGATTTGAAGAAGAGGACTAGAATCCAACAATTTCAACCCCACTTGAAGGGCATCCTATGCTTGATGCTCAAGATTGCATAAATTTTTACCCCAACTAAAAGAAAGAAGAGAATAATATATAATTCAATCAACGTACCTTATCCAACGTACCTTATCCATTGATTGATGTAAGATTTTACAGTTTCTTTTTAAAGGAAAGCACTAGAATTAGAATTATCTTCGTCAAATTATATTTATTTAGTCGCCTTACAAAGATAACTAAATTAATTTTCATGTTCGAATAAAAAACAAAATATTAATGGTGTTGTAATGAGGAATAAAAACTAAAAGAAGCTAACCACAAAAAAAAATTAAAAGAAGCTGTTTGCTTTTAGTGGTAGGGATTAGAATTGAAATAAATTATATTTCTATTATGTATTTATTTTGTCACGTAATTCGAATGAGTTGTTTTAAGTTAGCAGAATACCTTTAGTTATAAGTATATATTTTTCACTAGCTACTATTATTAATACTATCATTATTATTATTTTAAAAGTAATAGTAATAGCAACAATTATTGTTTTTATTTCAATATAATAATAATAATAATAATAATGATAATAATAGAATAAATTATTATTATTATTATTATTATAAAAATCAATATTTAATTTTCTTTAAAGATAAAAGTATCAATTTATACTCAAATTTTATCCCACCTCTTCCATAAAAATCATATTCCCGAATCCGAAAGGCAAACGCTTCCAAAACAAAAAAAGATAGCCAATAACTGACTGATCCAGTTGGACATCTCTAACAAGATGAGGGAGATGAGTCACGTACAGCGCATGTAGTGGGAGTATTATTATTATTATTTTTTTAAGTTTCTGAATTGAGTTCGAGCTTCAAGCAATGATAAATAATTATATATAGGTCAAAGTACAATCGAGCCCTATTTTTTTCTTTTTAAACAAAATGATCAGAACTTAGGATTCAAATCTCTCGTATAAAATAAAATAAAATATACATATATCCCATTGACAAAGTAAAAGTGGCTTTGACTATTTTGTACGTATTAAGAGGTCCCTATAATCTGAAAAAGAAGGCAAGAATATATATGTAGATGCTGATAAGCCAAAAATAAATAAATGGCAATTGACTGGTGAAGTAGACAGAAACGATTCAATTAGGATAAAAAGGCAAACGTGGAACAAACACGCTGGTCCATTATAAATTGTCCCCTTGTTTATTTTCTCAACAGGACAATCACTGATTGATATTTTGATTGGTAGATAGATCATAATCTTAGATGAGCCATGTTCTCGTTGTCTTTCTCTAGATTCTCATTTTCTTGTTTTTGCTTTTTTCTTTTTCACTTTTGGCAATTCTCACTTTAATAATTTTGTTTGTTAATGTCACCCAAATCGTTATTTTATCAAATTCTAATAACTGTCAGTGGATATACATATACGCACTTATGTCAAATTTGTCTCCGTTAAATTATTTCTGATATTAACAAATAAAAAGGTTATTTAATTTTATAAATAGAATAAGTCATTAGTCACTTCATTTAATAAGTTATTTTTAAAAAAAAATTGATACCCAAACATCTTAAATCCCTTGAGATAACATCAAAAACTAATTCTTAATAATCAAAATGTGGTAGAACAATTAAAGTGCGTGGGACAAAAAAATTAAAATTATGGTTTAAAATAATTAGCTAATAAAGAGAAATTATGAATAAGACTAGTTGGAACATGATTACATATTAAGAGGAATGAAAAGCTATGCATATTGGAATTGAAATGTTTCAATTCAGTCAAGCTTTTCTTCCATTAGCTATTGAGGTCAGAATTCTAGCTCATAACTAGTAGTTAATGGATGAATTGACCTAAAACAATTTTTTTTTTTAAAAAAAAGGATCAAACTCGTTCAAAAAAAAAAAAAAGGATCAAACTGAACACACTGCTCAGAGACAAACCATATACAAGTTGCTATTTCTGCAGTCTATTCTATATTCTCAATTCCTTTTATCACTTTTTTTTTTCCTCCCCTTCAGCTTTTCTAAGTATCCATCAACCATACAAATGTAAGAAAACTCATTACAAAAAGGGAAAATGTAATAACATAAGAGACTTTACACTTTAAGACTTGGGTCCTCACTTTCTGCAGATTCCTTCGGACTTTCGCAACTCTTTTGACCGAAAGACCCGTCTTCTTCGGCATCAAAGCTAGCATGAACACTGTATAACAAATATACAAGCACCGCCAAAGCCGAAAAGAATCCGAATCTCACGTAGGATGGCCCGTCAAGTGACCCCAACAGAAATATGTTCAAGAAGATTGATATACAGGGTATCCATGGCATTAACGGGACACCCCAGAACTCTGGTTTTTTAGCTTGTGGAACCACGCAGTGAAATATCTGCAATAGGGCAATTGCAACTATGGCACAAGCTCCAAGTATGAAGGCTTTAGATTTGCAAGGCGGTACAAAATGCCATATGAGGGTGAATATGATAGAGGTGACCGAAAACAAGAATAGGAAGGATAAGGTGGGCTGTGGATTTGTCGTCCCTACGTTGACATAACGTCTGTAAATAACGGCATTGGCCACCATATAGAAGACAAAGAGGGTCCCAATCGATACAAGGTTGAGAAGCACGGTCAGGTCAGTGAAAAGAGCAATAGCAGCAGTGAAGATTCCTGAAAAGAAAAGCATAATCACATATTATGAAAATGATTTAACAGATATATATATATTTGTACATTAAACACCAGGCAGATTTTCAGATGGATGACGAAAAAGCCAATAGCAAATTAAAGGGTCCATAGATGTTGAGATTACAACTCAGTGAAAAACTTTTCATTAAGTTTACAGGATAGATATGAACCAAATACATCCATGTCACAGCCCGTATCAACATTTAAAGGCAACTTTCTCTAATGACCTTGACTGACAAGCAAAAAGGTCATTTTCGAAAGGATATAGACCCATCATACATTTATAACTAGGCATTTTACAACTTTAAGAACAAAAATGAATGGGGTTTAAATTGGGAAGGTGCTGAAATCAGCGAGAGCATTATGCTTTCCATGTGCCTTTCTGAGGATTCATGCATATCTCAAACACCTTTTTTTCTCAGATCACATGCATAACCTACTTGCTAAAGCTTTCTAGCCAAAGATTGAATAAAAGCTGTAACAATAAACATAAATTAATTTTCTAAGTAATATATTGCTGCAACACTTGTGAGCATTAGCGGGCAAAAGTGTTACTTTACAGAACATGCCAACCATTTTTTTTTCAGAAGACCAGTTCCTATCAATGAACAGAGAAATGTTTACCCTGATCACCAAGAACAAACCCAAGCAATAGATATTTCCTAGGAAAAATATTTAATTAATCTTCAAAAAAGAAAAGAAAAAAAACCACATTCAAGTACTATATGATATTAAGTTGCAATTATGAGAGCTCCAATGAATCATAATAATTTTTTCTTACCCTCGTATTGTACGTACTATTATAGTTATTATTCTATTCAGGAATTTATTTCAATTTTGTTAAAAGAAAAAACACTTTACATCACTCTGAACTGAAACGGTTCTAGTAGGTCCCATCAATAAATGCATAAAAGAACAGACTAGAAGCAATCCTCTAACATAATGACAGTACCCACTCCACATCACACAGATCACACAACAATGATGTAAAAGACATTCTTGTAATTTTCTACCAAAAAAAATTTTAACCTCACCATTATTATCAACAACAACTTATAAATGTTTTAAAATATTTTTTTGAAATATTAATTTTTTCTATTTATTTTATTAGTTTAGAGAAATTAAAATTTGAAAACGCTCTTGTTCGTTCTCCAAGAACAAACAAAATGTTGATTCTTCGATGCAGGAAGTACAACAATAAATAATTAGAAAAATACAAATAACCAGATGCAACCAGAAATCGCGTGAGACAAAATAAAAAACAGTACCAAGAAAAGCGGAGGCGTTGACAGGCGTAGATGTCTTGGGGTGGACCCTAGCGAACCAAGCAGGGACCACGCTGGACCGTCCGATTACGCACATGTATCGAGCCTGTCCCAGCATAGCCACCAACAGCGACGTCAGAATCCCGAAGCCGGCCCCCACTCCTATCACGTTCGACACCCACTTCCAACCGCCCGATTTCCCGCTGAACGCCCCCGAAAACGGCGCCTCCGCATCGATCTGCGTGCTCCCCGCCACACCCAATCACTTCAAACTAATTATTTGAACCACTAAAAAAAAATAAATAAATAGAGACAATTCTAAAAATATTTTACACTACCATATCGTAAGGCATTAGCATGGACATGGAAGCAGCCATTAAGCAGTAGAGAACCGTAACGATTATAACGGAACCAGAAACCCCAATAGGGATATCTTTAACGGGGTTTTTAACTTCTTCGGCCATAGTAGCAACGGCGTCGTATCCGATGTAACTTAAGTAAACCATCGCAGCTCCGTTAAACACACCCTTAGCTCCGAACGGGAAGAAACCGGACGGGTTTTTGGGGTCTCCCGGTTCGGTAAAGTTCTTTGGGTTACCTTTCCAGAACCCCATTAGTATTACGAACGCTATGAACAAAATGTGAAGCACCGTTAGAATCATATTCACCACCGAGCTCTCCCTTGTGCTGTAACAGATGACGAAAGTGATGACCAAAACAACTGCTACGGCCAAGAGGTCGATTTCGTTGAAGCCGTTGGGGAGCCCGTCTACTTTCAGCCTCCATTTAGCCGTAGGGACGCCGATCGCCGTGCCGAAGTAAGAAGCGAAGCCGCGGGCGACCGCCGCGTTCGACATGACGTACTCCAGAACGAGGTTCGCGCCGGTTAGGAACGCAGCGAACTCGCCGAAGGTGACGCGGAGGTAGCTGAAGGCGCCTCCCGCGACAGGCATGTCGACGGCGAACTCGGTGTAGCAGAAGGCGGAGAGGAGGGCGCAGAGGCCGGCAATTGCGTAGGAAATGACGATGGCTGGGCCGGCATTGAGGCGGCTTGCGCGGCCGGTGGTGACGAAGATGCCGGCGCCGACCATGCCGCCGATGCCGAAGCAGACGAGATCGTACCAGCGGAGGGTTTTGCGCATGTCGGAACCGGACTTGGCCCGAACCCGGCTCATTTCTTCGTAGGAGGTGGAGACTGACAAGGCGCGGCGGGAGACCCGGGCCGGGGTGTGGGCCAGGGCCCTGAGGTAAGCGCTGCAACTTGAGAAAGAGGAATTACGAGGATGGGTCTCCATTGTTTTCCCCCTCTTTACTCAGTTGTATTTTTGCAGTATTTTGAAGAGACGTGAGTGTGATTTTTATAGACGGATGGGCTGACAATGGACGGCGAATAAAGCCAAGGGTGGTCAGTGGCACTACAGTGAAAAAAATTTCTAAAGAAAAAAATTATTACAAAATTTCTTCGGTCGACTCTCATGACATAATGGTATACTTTAATGCTTATGCCTGTGCTCTGATTGCTTGTATATTCTGGATAATATCTTTAACAAATGTTATTATTATAGAATATCAGGAGGTTACTTGTCCCCACAAAATCTCCATTAAATCATTTGGATTTTATTATACAGTGTTTTTTAGCTAACATCTAATCTGTCATTTTTTATATATTACGTGGCATGTATGTATTAGGTAATTAAATTAAGTCATAAATAATATTATTATTATTGAATATAAATATTTATTGTTATTCAAACAAAAAAAATAAGAAAAATTGACGACCTCGTAACTATTAGATTCCTTTTTAATTTTTTTCAGTTTTCCAATTAATTAAAAGTTGTTTGATTCGAGTACCCCGCTTTTCCTTTTCCGCTAAAAACCTAAAACCCAATGTTTAATTGTGGCATAATACAGTAAGCACGTTGTTAATTCGTTAGGTTGAGCAAACTTTTCGTTTCCTTAAAACAAGAGAATTCTACGAGGCAATGAGGCACGCACATCGCCAACCAACTTCGGACCTGATTTTCCTGTTTTGCGAGTGATCATCAATTAATTATCATAATTACAATTTATGAAATATAGTATAATTACGCACGAGGCAACCAAGGGCTTGTTTGTCATAATTACTTTCTATAACATTTAACAAAATGAATTTGTAAAATAAATAAATTCAGCCCTATTGTTAAAAAAAAAAAGTGTCCATCCCACTTTGAATCAAGGGCCTTTTGTACAGTGGTCTAAATGAACGTGAAATTTATCTCAAAGATAAATAAATCTTAATGTTTTTGTAGGGTCCAGCTACTTTGCGTCAGCGATTTGGTACCCCAGTCTTTTGTGCTATAGCGAATAAGCCTTTAGATTGGTAGTAAATACATTTGACGGTTGAGATTTAACAATTTGAAAATGGGTAACCGGTTAGAAGAATAGTACCAGTAAAACAAAAAATAAATGGTAATGAACGTCTTTCTCCCCATGGCTGAAGTGTGCAGTGATATTCATACTGTTTTCAGAAGCTTCAATTAGTGGGTCAGATAATTTTTTTAGGTTGGGGTTTGGGAAATAAATTATTGATTTAGAGGGTGAGTGGGTAGAAAGCAGATTACGGGTACTGTGGCGCAAACTAGGGATTTAATTGATGAATAAGTTACGCCGTTAGGTTAGAAGTTGTCGTCATTTGCTGTCATCTAGGTTAAAATACAACCATTTGAGCGGTGCTGGAGTAAAGTGAGCAGAGATACACTGTAGCAATTTCTGTGGAGAGTTATATTTGGAGCTCATATTTGCTCGCAATTTCGTAGCAATCAGTTGTCTGCGGGAGCCTTAATACAACATTGAGGTATGTATTGACTGTGAATATTTATATGTGGCTCTTAATTTGAGTCCATGTGTCTAAATAGTAAACGGTAGTTGATTGGATACGCATGAACAAGTAAAAATAGGCATAAAATGTTAGGTTTGGTTGTAAAATAGAAATTGGGAGGAAGAAGTAGAAATTGAGAATATGTTATGTTATGAAAATTGATATGTTAGTAATTATGCAACTGATAGAAGGAAACCTTCATGAGGTGATTTAGATTTTGATAGAGAAATGTATGTGAATCAGTAGACATCAGATTAATAATTAGTGTATAGGCATGAAAGGCAGGATTTTTTGAACAAGCAATTCTGGAAAAACTAAACATTGGTGCTTGTTGTACAAGCATTGCAAATGATGTTAATAATTTATAATGGCCCTAAGTAATGTAGAATTTGCTTGGCTTGTACGCAAGTGTGTTCATTTAAGTTGATGTTAATTCGTGAGTGGAATAGGGATGGTTTATTCGGTTATAGAATGTGAGGTTGGTTTATTTCCAAGAGACTTTCTGAAATGTAGTAGACACAGCTGTTGTAAATAATTTGCCACATATTTAAATGATGTTGAGATTTGAATAATTGCATTTCAGCTGACACATAAAGGGAAATAATGTTTATTCCATAATGGAAAACAATATAAATGATAGATTATAGTTGAAATAGGTTGCAAGAATGGATGGAGTGGCCAGTCGCAAGCGAAAGGAATGGGATTCCAGCAGATGCAATGAATGTGTAGAAGATGACAATGGTGGGGGAAATGAAGCTGCTCGTTGCAACTATGGATTCGTAACTTTTTTGTAAGTTATGGGGTTGAATTTAATTTGGGAAAAAAAATTAAAGTAAATGACAGCCGAAGATGGTATTTATGTGAACTGTGATGAATAATGAGTTGTGCTTTGGTTATTTCATTTGATTAGTGGGGAAGCGGTACGGCGAATTAAGGCAATCGATGGAAGGGCATGCATTACAAAAGAGGTGAGTAAGCTGAAAGTATAGTAGATTGTGTAAAACATGAATTTTTGGTTGTTTTAAAAAATGACTAAAGCATATGAGGGGAATGACTCAGGTTCGCAAGGAAATTGGACAAGAATTTAAGAATTTGCCACATGAACGGAAAAGCAAATATAGAAGTTAGCATCATCGAGCAGACAAATATGTGGAAGGTGAAGCGAAATTTCTCACCAGGTGTGCTCCTGACAGGCTCGCAGCCTTCATAGTAGAATTGATAGAAGAACAAAAAGAAGCGGCATCTGAGATGGGATTGGGCAGATTGATTCAGCTGAATTGTGGAAGGCTGAAAAGGAAACTATGCAGTTGGTTAGTTGAAAGGATATACACAGCGAGTTGCACAATAGAATTAAATGGTAGTAAGGTAGAGCTTAGTGGTACTAGTTTTAGCTACATAATGGGAGTTAGTGATGGTGGAATACCTCTTCAGTTGGAGGGTGATAAGTCTCGAGTGGCGGAATACTTAGACAAGTTTAATGCAACATCCAGTGGAATTAGCATTAAAAGATTATCAGATATTTTACATAATTGTAGGGAAGCTGACGATGATTTCAAAGTCACATTTATGCTATTTACATTATGCACTGTATTGTGTTCTCCAATTGGGGTGTACATCAGTTCATCCTTTTTATTTTCGTTGATCCATATTAACTGTATAAGGAAGATGAATTGGGCAACGTTTTGTTTCGATAGATTGATGCAAGGAATAATTAGGTATAAGGAAGACAAGCTTGCATACGTTGGTGGTTGTGTCCTATACCTAGAGGTAAATAAATAATTAATGTCATTCCATCTACCCTTAATATTTAATTGATTTGGTTGTATTGATTCGTTGTGAATATACCATTTATACTGAGAAGTAATATATTCTATCTATGGTTGTATCATATGTCAGTTATTGTTCTTTAATTCAATTGTGTACGGAAGCCTTCACCGAGATAAATCAATCTGCCTAGTGGCACTATAGAATGTTGTCGAGATAAAGAGGTTGCTGAAGTGGATAGAGAAGAAAAGGGGTTATAAAAGCACAACGGTAAGTTGTTCACGTAAATACGAACTTTTCGGTAGAGAGAAATTTACAATGTTAGGAGCATTGTATGAACATAGCTGTGTAAATTGTGAATGTGATATTACGAAGAAAATAATTCTGTAACATTGAAGTATGTGTATACTTTTATAGTTGGCTGTTATTAAAAGCCCGGCCGGGGGGAGGCCACCTGGTGGATGCAGTTATACTTGTTCAGATGAGAAGTGAATCAGTGGCGTTAACATATATGAATGGACTGCAGCACCTTTGATTGTAGAGGGCAATGCTTTCGAGGCAGTTGATACCTGCAGCCTGTCAAAAGGAGTTGTTGGAAACATTGATATTGAAGGTTCAAGCATACTTTGTTTCGTTAATAATGCATCACCAGCTGAAAGTCCACAATCAAGTAGCAATCAAAACAAGCATCTATCACGGCAGTACAGGGCTGGTCTATTTGTGGTTCCGATGTCACTACACTCCGAAGAGATAATGTTACTTGAATACATAATGGCTGAAGACCTAGACAAATGGTAAGTAACAATGTACATTCACAGGAAATATTAGATACGAGTGAAGAACTTCGTCGTAAAGAACGGAAACGTAGCATTGATTTCAGAGATGTTTAACTTTATAATTGGTGCTAACTTATGTTGTTGGATTCAGGGAGACACTTGTGAAGACCAAAAGAAATTGTTTGAGTAGGAAAACCATTATGTCATTAGCACCTCGACGGGTTATCAATGCTGGGGTATGTTTTAAGAATATTGTTGGAACTGTCGGTCATATTTGATACATATGTTTTGTGATGAAAATTATTTATTGCCCAAACTTGTGAGGTAGTTCTACTGTAACGACTGTACCATGATGGGAAACTATTTCGTCTTCTAGGTTATTTCTACGTTGTCCGAAATGCTAAGTGAGTTCCAGTTGTTCAATGGCACAACGGGCCACATTAGTTGGTTTCTGTCGGTGCTTGACATGGTACATGAGTGGGCAACTAAAAATTAGCAACATCTTTTATGTTTGACGGAATGAGGAGTTTATCGATATCTAACTTATTATAGTGTGTTTTGATTAATTATGATTGGAACTCATGAAAATCGCTCGTTCATTTTGTACGTTGCAAACCTTATCATTACTTGTTACATGAAACTTATGAAAACTTCACCCCAACTTGTAGGCAAATGTCGCGGGCGACGATCGTTTATTGGAGATGTGGTTATCCAATATAGCATCCAATAATCAATGTTGCACTTACAAGGAGTCATGTGATAAGGTATAGTAAATATAGATGCTTTATTTTTACCATATGAGATTTGTTTATACTATATTGCAATGTGATTGTTAATATGCGTACCGGTGGTAAGACAGATTGTTGTCCCCATATGTGATGGGATCGGGCATTGGTACTTACTAGTAGTTATTATTCCAGAGCTGTGAGCTGAGATATGAGATCCACTGGTAAGCTGTATGACGACAAACCTATTTATGATGGAAGTGCATCGCATAATGAGTGTAGCCTTTACTGAAACAGCTAATGGACGATTTGACAACTTCGTCTTTTTTGAATTTCATGTTTTCATTAATAGCATTTTATACATGGCGATGATTAATGACAATGATTTTATTTTATAGCTTCAATATTTGGACGTGGTTCTGAATAATGAGCGGGCAAATTTATATCATGGTGGTATTATATTTTTGAGTTGTGAAGTTTCACATCCATCATTAAAGGCGAAAGACCTGCATGCCATCGATTGTGGACTGTATATTTATCTGTTAATGAAGCAACTTCATCACAGGCAACGACCTTTGATAGAGGTACTGACATGAGTAATTCATGACTTACATTAATAGATATGAGGTGTATAAATCAAGAGAAATTGCATTAATATGTATTTGTCTTAGATGCAGTGCGATTCAGATGCAGAACGATCAAGACTTATACTACAGTTGGTACACTTTCGGGAGAACTTAGTTAAGGAGAAAGTTATGGAGAGTGCTACCAGCTACCGTAGGCATAGAAAAGCATTTGTAACCGTAGGAGAAGGAGAAATAAAAAAACAGCAAAGGCATAATAGATTGAAATCAAAGAAAATGGGGCATGGGCAACGAAGGTAGGTGTTCTGGGATCGATCTGTAAATTGTTGGTTATTATGTGGCTAACTAATCAAGTTACCGTTGCTGATATAATGGGGGGTGGTGGGGTTGTAATATACGAATTACGTTCATATCATTCGGTAATTAGAATTAGAACTTTGTACATATGAACTTGTGATAATTAATTATTGAAATGTTGTTATACCACTGACCATTTTACACATACACCTGCAAAAGTATTATTATGGATTACTGTTTAACCAACAATTCGTCAGCACATGTACTGTGTAAGTGGCTGTGGATTGTGAAATGTGGTGCTTGTTATTAAACTAACAAAGACAACGAAAATATATTGACAATTTATGTACATTGTGTTGCATATATGATGGTAATTTCCAGAAGTTACCGTTATATCCCCTGCAATCCACACACTGTGGCCCTGCATTGTACAACTGTGAAGGCCGTGCAACAGAAATTAATTTTGATTACAAATGGCTATCAGTAACATCATTCAAACTATTAGTTAATTACAAACATTTGCAGTGCGATGGTTAATGCAATTTCATCTGTTACCATTAGTGTCAAAGTTGCTTCATTTTACTGATTGTAAACCCTTTGCCTTAGGAAGATGTTTGGTTGTTAAATTAATAACATTGACTTAATGTAAACGGTTGTAAGGGTTACTCCATACTTTCAAAAACCAAGATTACATGGTTGATTCATATTCGATTCCCACCCCAAATATTGGCATACGTACTGGCAAAAGTTGATGCACTAGCGTTATGCACAACATAATATGGTATCAAGTGCTGCATCATTGTGTCCTCCATCGAATCGTTTTCTGTACTCATTGCATATGGCTGGTACCACGAATTTGAACTGGTAGCACGGCTGTTGTGACTTTGCTGCAAGCAATATTGGTCGTATTCGTGGGTCCTATTATGTTCTTTTCCCTTGTCTGTAATTCCTGAACGTCTCGTTGCAAGCAATGCAATGTTCTCACCCATGAACTGGCTGCTTTGGTTTGGATTGTCATTATGGTTGCCGTCCGGCTGTATATTAATTTTGCACTTTTTCACTGTATGTCTTCATTCCCATAGCGACTGCATTTTCTCTGTTGTGAATGACCCATTTTTGGATTCTTCCCACAACCTTTTGTCAATACAACCATGGGATCATGAACCTCAAATCTTCTACTCAAATTCCCCTTTGGTTTTTCTTTAGCAATTTCACATGACATGGGCTCCAATTGCATGGACAGTTTATGTATTCCTGCAATAGCTAATTCATATGCCTCACTACTTTTTGTTGCAACCTTCTGAAGGGTCCGACAAGCAGCATGAATAGAGCCCATACGTGCGTCAACACTCATGTATTGTTGCCTCAATGTACATTGGACCTCTGAACTGAGGCCAAGTTTGGCTTTTTTTGTCCATCGAGATAAAATCATGGAATGTGAAATTGAGTCTAGATTTTCTACCTTCATGACAGCAAACAAATGCGAACAAGGTATTCCTAGTGTCTCTATCATCAGACAGTCACAAGACACATTATTCCATTTCCCTTGTATGTTAACCCACCATTTCTCATCTGAAACTTTCCACTTCTTAACTCTAAATGATTTAGAATTTTCTTCGTACGTCACTTGTATGGCTATAAGCATCCCTTCTTGCAGTATATGATCCCTCACCAGTCGAAATATTGGTCTGGTATAAACATCAGTAGCCGTCGACTCAAACGGCTTCATATGCGTCATAAGCACAGGCCGCCCGTCTGCACTGTCAAAATCATTCTTGCCTTCAACCTCTCGTTGCCTATCTATTAGCCTATCCATTTGCTTCACAAATGCTATGAGTCGTAGTTTGATGCTGACATAATGGTTAAGATATGCATTCAATCATTCTGATCGTTGTGTGCTTCTCATTCCACCGAAAAATTCCCCCCTCAAATATGCTTCAGCCCACATAGTCTTCTCCCTATACATCTTCAAAACCCATTCATGGCTTTGAACGTTGTGACTTACAACTATTTCTTTCCACTTTTGCTCAAAATGATCTTTCATATATGCATCGACGAAAGTCTGATGTAAACTCTTTGTTCACATTAGCCTGTGCATTTCGGCCAAGATGCCAACAACAAAGCCTGTGATAAGAATGCATAAACTTCTTCGATATAGCATTCCGCATGGCCTTATCACCATCGGTGATAACTGTCTTTGGTTGTTTCCCCTCCATTGCTGATAAGAAAGTGTGCAATAACCAAGTGTACGTGTGTTCAGTCTCATCCGACAACAATGTAAACCCAAAAACAATGGTCCTCCTATGGTGATTTACACCCAACAACACAACAAACGACTTACGATAGGCATTTGTGCGATATGTCACATTAAATGCAATGACATCACCAAGTATGGCATAATCTGCACGTGCTCCACCATCACACCAAAATAGATCCACTAATCTGTTTTTCTCAATAACTGTGAAGTCATAATAGAATGCGTGATCCGCACTCTTCTTCCCTTCTAGATATGACAAACAGGTCTCCGCGTCAGATTCCTTCAACTGTCGCTGTTTATGATCGTCCAACTGATTTTGGACATTTCTCCTCAAATATCCAACCTCCCTGTACCCACCACACCTCTCCACCATATATTTGTGTATCTGTGAAGGCTTAACTCCTACTTTATTCAGCGAAGAGGCAGCTGCTAGATCTGGCTCCGTTATTCTTCTGTGAGATCTGATGTAGTGTACTTGCTGTGAAGGTGTTAGGGTCTGATTATGGTTGCCATTAAAATGAGTACATACTCATCCACTTTCCCCCTATTTGGCCGCAATTCGAAACTCAACCTCGCACCATGTTCTTGTTATAGGTCTTGCCTCTCGTTTTCGATTATCTCGAGCTAAAAACTTCTTGCTCTTAAACCCCTGCTTGCTGCATACCCAAGTCCTTCCAATTAACATACGTTTTATGTTCCATCTCTTATTGTGCCTTCTGACCCTAAATCCTATGGCCCTTGCATATTCAGTGAAAAATGATTCAGCTTTATCCTCGGATGCAAACTCCTTCCCAACAACATCCATTGATTTGAGGACCTCGTAATTAATTGTTTGTCCCTCAGCAGTGGCTATCTCCCCATGTAAATGGCTTTGTAATGGATTGTTTTCAGATGGGATTGGTGTTTCTTGATTTGCTCCCCCAGTAAGTGTTCGAAGTTCATCGCCTGAGTCATCCGGGCAGCCGTCTTCACTAGCTGAATAGCTTCCATTTTCAAGGACATCAACAATTTCATATGCGATGTTGCTGTCAGCTTCACTATCTACATCAGAAGACATTCTATCTCCAGCGTCTGCAGGAAGAACGAAAACTCAGAAATTGTGCTTAAGCATTAGCCTCCATCGGTATGCATTAAAATTAACGCGACTAACTAGTGTAATAAAACAATTAAGTAACATTACTGTGTTTCACAATATGAATTATGTACAACAATTTATTCAGCTCCATTTTCCTACATTTCATTTGTTAAACATCACTTACGTGGATTACTGCAACCCTGCAGGTCTTCCTTTGTCGCGGAAAATATGGAATTTGGTTTAATTGTGAAAGTATGCTCGTTGCACTACTAAGGTACCTCAATGCAGTTAGTTAGTGGTGTTTAACTGTTATCGCTGGAAAGTTACTGGTAATTCCCGCTGTATAGGTATTTGATTTTAGTGGTTCGGTTCATAGACAACTACGATTGTCCACGTCACAACTTTAATGAAAATATTGATGAAATTGTCAACATGTTTAACCAGGTTAAACTCGAACAGCGTCAAACGACACCATTTCGGGTCAAAAATATTTTTTTTCTGTTATACGATTTCAAACGATGTTGTTTAGAGAATAATGAAATGCAAATCAAAATCTCTATCCTTCAACCCATTGCCTTTCATCTGTGAAATAGCCCCCCTTGCCCTTCAACAATGTTATTAACAACAATATTTGAAGTAGCACACGGAACCAAAAACACTTCGTTCACAGGAAATCAAAACAAACAAAACCAAATTCACTTCGAAACAGTGCAAGGCATTAAACATATCAGGGAAATTAATTTAGGATAAATTTTACATAAACCTACGTTTCTTTGTTTAATAAATTAGAAGACTACTAAAAGTAAAAAGAGAACACAGTTAAAATACACCATTGACAACAACAATCGCATGCAAATTATAAATGCCAATTTGAAGGCAACCCGCAGACGAAGCCACATAGCACAAAAACACCAGATCCATAGTTGGTAACTCTATAACTGAAATAAGGAGCGTAGAACAAATTGGAAAAGTGACGATAAAACGTACCTGCGCTTATGTCAAAGAAGAATGGATTTATTGCAAAACTTGGCAGCCAAGCACGAGATTTATTGCAATTTTTGGGTGGTACTGTGATTGATCACATGGAGAGTGTATGCAACTTTTTCCCATTGTCCAGTCGTTGCAGGAGGATTGACAGTCTTCTTGTCAATTCATGTATATGATGTGACCATCGGTCATGGGGAGTAATAAAGATAAACGCCAATTTGAGAAGTAAGGCGACAGCATGCAAAACTTTGGCTGGATATTTGGGTGTACCCAATTGTAATATTGTAGCCATAACATCTGCGGGGTGACGTTAACATTGCTCAAATTTTTTTTTCACCAACCACGCAATCCCGTCCAAACCAGGTGAATGGTCTAAGTGGTCCCTGCCACATCTGACTACTGCAATAGTTGCAACAGTTAACACCAATATATTTGAACATGTGATAAATTGACTCCGAATCTTGGCATCAGTCTGCCTAGCCCCATATTATTTTTTGCCGCGAACTTGGCTGTTGTTATGTAAATCTTCGGAATATTGATATTACTTTATCTACTTTTACTTGTTCTGCACCGCATGGACAGCGTATCCCTTCCTTGGTGTAGTAAGTTTACTATTATAGGGTAAACAACTTTAACAAGTTTAATGTCTATTTCGGTACAGTAATAAATATTAATTTCTTCATTCATTAGTTTCAAGTAGGGGTGGGCATTTTACCCGACCCGACCCGACCCGATAAATTTCGGGTTCGGGTCGGATCGGGTCGGGATCGAAACCCGATCGGTTTGAAATTTACAAACCCGATCGGGTTGTGATCGGTTCGGGTCAAACCCGACCCGATCCGAATACCCGATCGGGTTCTAAAAAAAAACGTAAGCTAAATTTACAAACCCGAACCCGATCGAATTGACCGGATTTCAACCGACCCGAACTCAATCCTACCCATTTTAAATCCAACCCGATCCAACCCGAACATAACCCGAATTAATGACCCGACCCGAACCGACCCGAAAATAGTTCGGGTCGGTTCGGGTCGGATCATTAATTCGGGTTATGTTCGGATTGTTCTTTGTCTAACCCGAACAACCCGAAACCCGATCGGGTTGACCCGAACCCGATTTTGCCCACCCCTAGTTTCAAGTACTTACTTGGTTGAACTAGTCTCACATAATTGCTTCAATTTTGTATGAATTATTTAATAAACAGCGTTAAGCACTAAATAATAGAAGTACAGAGGGTTGAAATTATAAATTAAAAGGTGAAGCGAGAATAATTATTATTGCTACTATTATTAATCTTACTACTTTTATCATTATATACTCACCATTTGAATAGTAATAGTATTATCGTTGTTATTATCGTTATCATACTGTAATATTATTACCAATGAACTGGACAAATAATTTGGGTTTTGTATATTGAAGGCCTTATAAGTTGACATTTGCAAACCTTTGGCTTTGACACATTTTAACCAACTGACGATATTTGTTGGGTGTTTAGTTTATTCCTTTACGCTGAACTCTTACCAAAACAAACAATCCTTCTCAATTTATTGCTCCTACATGTTTGAACAAAAGGCATGGACTGTTGATCGAAGACTAAGTGCAGCATTCGGCTATAAAGTCAATGAAGAGGACCCACTAGGTCAAGTACAAAGGCTGCAGCGAACATTATACACAAATCCCAATACTGTTTCCTTTAAAGGGCTACCGACTGTGCAGACAAAATTAATAACGCTTAAAGTGGGCCGTGACATTTTTTTTGTATATCAGTTTCACATCTATAACAAACATCTCCTATTATCCCACCGTCCGATATTCTATTGTTTAGTTGTTCAATCCACATCGAACCACTTCCAATGGCTGATGCTGCAGTCTGTAGCTTACAGATTTTGTAAGCTAGTCAATTCCCAGTTTGACAGGTGACCGACGACGGCAACTATGGCCACATAGAGATTGATTGCTTAGAGCTGACGTGGTCGTAAATTTCAAATAACGCGTGGCATGTTATATATTCATTGTTCTTTAGGTCAGTAAATCGGAGTCAGACTCCTGACCACGCACAATACATCTTGTGAAGTTACTGTTGAAGGACCAAACATGGGTCACCAATCTGTAATAGTACGCAATAATGAAATGGGAAACTTTGAAAACCTCACCACAATAATGACTAATAAATGCGGCTATTTAATACAGACGACCTTAATAATGACTGACTCAACGACATGGAAATTAAGGCACGTGTAGTTAGTAACAGTGCGAGTAGATTAAATATTTGACAGCAAAATCTTCGACCACAACATTTACCCACGTGGATGTTATTTCCCGTATAAGTACAATTTCATTATGTTTAAAAAAGTCGTTAATTATAGGTTATGCTATGCACAAGGTTGTAGTTCCAATATGTATATTTCACCATAGTAATGTGTGGGAAAAAAAGTTTTCATTATCCATTCTCAATTTCGGGTGGCCTGACAGTGGGTCATATGCAGGCTGGTGCCATAAGAGTAAGTAAATGATTCCACGATTATAGATGTAGTCATCTGCACATTACATGCCCGATGTAATGCGACTAACAACAACAATCGCAATAAGATAAAACCTCAGTACAAATGAAGCATTAGTAAACAACCATCGTTAACTATGGTATTATTATTATTGTCCATTGAGTAAATAAATCCAAATATACTTTCGCATATTTCAAAATATACTTTATATTATGAAAAATAACATGTATTATGTCTGTATGCCTACATAGAAACTATATATATAGCTGTGTAGTTCTTAAATTATGCGTTAATTTCTTACCATAGAAATGGACAATTCCTAAAGAAGCCTACGACAAGGAATAAATTCCAGGGACAATAAATTCCAGCATATTCACAGTACTTCCTGTGAATAATCATATGCAACGAAGTTATGATGAGTTAGTATGGTAAGACCATTAATGTAGTAACTGGATATTGAATAAGTCAGCCATCCAATGCCATAATACAGTACACAGAATATTTTGCTCAAATATATCTTTCCGTAATAATCATCGCTACCTGAAATACCAAGTATTTTTTTTATAACATCAACACCTGAAAACCATCAACCGAGACAACCGAAATATACACATGGTTGTATATGTGTTGATGTCGAGTTTATATCAATTGCAGTAGTTGCAAGGACCATGTTCTGCCAATAATGGGCCTTGGACTGCACAGTACTGCTCCAAATTTTGTGAGTTCGACTTCAACAAACCACGACCACAGCACACAAGCCCACAAATAATTTGCAATCAACGACAACAGTGCTGCTCCAATTTCGAACACTATTTCTATATTGGATAAATGGATTATTACTCGAGGTCGTAAGAGCCGAATACAATGATGGAATCTTCATGTACAAGGCACATACAATGGCCACGTGTTATATAACCAAGAGTACCACAAAATCTTAAAAAATTCATAAACTTAATTTTTGGCGGCACCGATTACAATGATACAAAATTAACCTCCCATTTTGGTTGCACCTCCTGAGAAAAAAACACAGGACGTGGGGACGATTTCTGCTGTCGAAGGAGATGTTATAACACATCCTGCAACGTTAAATTATCTTTATACTTCATGCTCGTCCAATGCGAACAGTGACCAGCAGTTGTGGTACACAGTAAGCAAACGATCTCCACTATCTGTTGTCTCACGCCGTGGGGCGAAATGCGTGTTCGTTCAACTTAGAACAACCGATGATGGCAAAATGGTATGCAAAAGGGCATTATGAATAAACGGCCACCCGTACAGTAATTATTGTTTGACAAGGTATGCATTCCACTTTCTATGATTTGAACGGAGAATATGCTCTGTAACCATGGTCGGGGAAATGTGTGGGAATGTTAATTTCATTGACACATAAAAATGGGTTTATGCAAGTGCCATTGTATCGGAGACCATAAAATAGTTTACCCGGCATTAAGACTAGCGTTCGCAAAAGAATTTTTTATCCTTTATCATTTACTAGGAGAAACCAGTACCCGTCTTTAGAAGGCAAATGGCCACTGTGTTTTATTTCGCATCCATCGACATCACCATCATTAAAGATGTAGAAATTAAAGATTTTCACAACCTCATCGGCAATGGAAAGTTAATTACATGGGGAAAAAAAACCTTTCGACCCATTAGTTGAAGTTGATAGTTGTACAGTACATGCACATTATAAAGTTTGCTTCAAAATTGTTCTTCCAGTGCATTACATAATCTTATATTTACAAACTCTGACGTTTCCTAGTACTGCATCGGTCTTGGTTCACAGTAATGATGGACATTGATAATTCCTATTGTTGCAGGTACTGTAAGGTTGTGTGTTGTACTAATGCGAACAATTATTTCTTACTAAATACTAATTGACATCTGAGACATAGGAATAATTTAGGTGAGTGGGCAGGCATCATTTTGTACCATTTTAATGCAAACAACCACAATTGGGGCTACGTTCATATCATAATTTCCCACACTCAAATTCCATTCTGTCTTAGTAAAGAATGTCCTTATGTGCAACAAACTTGGAACCTCCATTAATTGCTGCCATGAGGATTTATTTTCCAATGTTCCACGAACTAATGCTATGGAAAAAGTTGATAATGTTTTCAAATAGTCGGGATTCTATTCTTCATATTGAAAGTCTTTTTTTTTTTAGTTATGACAACTAACCCCTGTTGCTGTCATCTCTTCCCCTGCATGTTAATCGAAGACAAATGGACTACAATTCGCATGCTTGTGGGTGTTGCTCAGGAACTTTATCAGCTACCTGCCAGTGCGTATGGACAAAGGAGACAAGAGCCACAAGGTCGCCTGAGTATTTTAAGGGCTGCCACAGGCCATCACACACAGGGTCAGAAACAGTGAAGGACATTATGGAGACAACTGCAACATTGAAACATTCTAATGGCAGTCTGAGGAAAAGAAATGTTGCAATAGTGCTATTTCCTCAGCGTATGGTGCAACCAACTGAAGGGTACGAAGTATCCCGTGGGCACGTCCAGCAATTATGTGCACGAACAGTCCATTACCATTGACCAACCGAAAACGAATTCAATAATCACTTGGTCAACAGGTGATGGTTCTGTTTCAAACAAAATGAGGCAACTAATTTCAGACGCTGAAGTCGTACGAGTTGTTTCTATGATCAATACAAACAATACAGCAATCAATGCCCATGCTTCAGCTAATCACTTATCCACACCTGCCAAGACAATGGCGTATCCAACCTCATGGGCATCAGACAAATGGTGGGAAATAGATTATGATTCGGCAGATGAGACCGTATATTTACCAGACATCACTGCCAATGATCATGAATTGGAGGGGTGTTGGACTGGATATGAGGAGAAGTTATTTCAAATCGAAAGAGATAGGAAAAAAGGGGCAGTAATGCAGATGGCTTTTTATTTGACAATAGACCCGACAATCGAATGGTAATTAGGCTAGGACAACGTTTCGAAGATGATTTTCAGTTTAGAAGAGCCATAGAAGTTCTAGCAATTCGAGATGGTATAAAACTTTGCATAATGCATAATTCAAGTACTTGTGTCAGCTGTGAATGTTCGGACTTGGACTGTGATTGGAAACTCACTACAGTGAAAGAACACACAAGCAATGTTTTTGTCATATCACATTTAACTTCAGAACACACGTGCAAGAAATGTTGGTTAAATTTGCAGTCGATGACAAAGTGGATTGCAGCTAAGTTCCTCCATATCTGGAAGGTAAATGTTGGACAGGAGATCAGCGTATTAGGGAATGAAATTGCGGCTACTTATGCCATGAAATGCCATCTTTGGAAGTTGAACGCGGTGGACAGCACGGCCACAATGTGGCTTAGAATAGACCATGCAGACGAATATGCACAACTTATACAGTATAAACACTAGATGGAGGATATAAATGACCGCAATATCATTATCATAAAAACAACAACAGATCATCCGTTGAGGCCCGAGGTGTTCAACCGCATGTTTGTTTTCTTGTATGACACTGCATATGCATTTAAGACAAGATGTCGAACACTCCTAACAATTGATGGGTGGGAGATTAATGGTCCTTACAAGAGTGTGATGCTGGTTGCAGTGTGTCGTGATGGGAATGATGTTGTGCTCTCTATTGCATTTTGCGAGGTTGAAGAAGAGAACTTGGATGCATGGGCCTTTTTCCTTACGAATTTAACCTACGCACTTCGCTTCGAACGTGGAGAATGGTTGTGCATATTGGCCTATGGGGATAACGGTGTTGATGAGGCTGTTGAAGAATTCCTCCCATATGCTGTGTATAGGCAGTGTTGTTTCAGCCTCTACGGTAGAATGGTTCGAAAATTTCCGTATTTTGGGGTGCATGTCGGAGCACATAGAGGAAAAGCTTCATACACCAAATGTCTATCATAGAAACGGTAAATATATAATGCCATAATTGGCTGAAGGACACTGACAGCGAAACGTGGGCACTGTTTTCCATGCCACAA
This sequence comes from Citrus medica, assembly GCA_002013955.2. NCBI lineage: Eukaryota > Viridiplantae > Streptophyta > Magnoliopsida > Sapindales > Rutaceae > Citrus > Citrus medica. The sequence continues at coordinate 376,590 of MKYO02013344.1, forward strand.
TGGGTGAAGAGCACAGAAGTTACCAAAAGTGGCAGTGAACAACTTAGAATTTGGTTAAGCAAGTTCTTAGACTTGAATGTGGCACAAAGATATACCACAATAACCCGAACAATTGCTGAAATGTTTCAGAGACGATATTTGGCTGGTTGGGAATGGGTTTATGACAAAATCACACCTGCGGCAAGACAACAAATTATGCAAAATGTTTTTGAAAGTGATTGATGGATTGTTGATGTGGCTTCCAACAATGCAGTGTCTTTTGTAAGCCGGCATGGATTTGTGTATGAAGTTAACAGAGAACTTATGACTTGCTCTTGCAGATTATGGCAATTGTCTGGAATTCCTTGCGAGTATGCTTGCCGATGCATTCAGAGTTGGGGCGACAAACTCGACAAATATGTACATAGGCTATGGTCAGTCAATGAATATAGATCCGCCTATGGACCAGGAATGCAAATGCTTCCAGAAATAACGCATTGGGAATGGCAGACAAAAGATAATGTTTTGCTGCCAATAAAGAACTCTACCAATTCATCAGGAAGTAATAAGGCAAATTGTCAGTCCAAGGTAACAACCCATAGCGACTTATTCCCTTATTAAATTATATGATAGTTTTTTTCATATCATACAATGTGTTTGTGACATTGAAATTTCATTGTGTCCCCTCATACTACGGTATGATTGCCCAACCACGGCCTCAGTCACCTTTTTTGGATGACGATTTCCTGGATAATCGGAAGAGCAACACTTGTACAAGTGAAGACACAATCAGTAAGATAATGATATTAATTTTTTCCTCCATTTGTTCCTTGCAAAACACTAATTTGTCACTTTGAATGTAAGCCTTTAAGTGCGGCCTCACCAGGCGGAGATCAATCCGAGGATTCGGACTTCCGTATGTATGTCCCCACGTGCATCGTGAAATTTTGATGTCCTATGTTTTGTAACTATTTTGAATGTCACATTTAACACAAAATATGGATCAGATGTGCAGTTTTTACTCACCTTTCGGGAGAACTTATCTTACCTACTTCACTTGGTCGCTGCGTATGGAGATGTTTTCATTCCCGTAAAAACCATTGCTATTTGCAATACGATATAATAAAGTATATCTCATTCACGTGTCGCATTATTGTCTGTATTACCGCTTAATAGTAAAACTACAAATCGTTAGGTAAATGTGGCCACACCATTGGGGTTTTCCACATATTTGATTCAATTTCTCATCATGTAAGGATCTTCCTATATCTGATCATATTTCACAAACCTGTGGCCTCAAACCACGAAATGTAATTTATCACTTTCCATGTAATTTGTCACTTTCCTGCTGAACAATGGAAATTCATATCTTAGCAAATGCGTCAAACATTGAATGTAATTATCTCTGCCGGCATATCTTTGTTTTCGCTGCTGTAAGCATTGCCCAATTCAATAGCCACGGTCTTTAATTAGTACTATTTACTGCACCTGGAGGTAAGTACTACTTTATACGCAACCAACACATCCTAACCTAATTGCCCCACGGCAGAATGTAATTAACAACACCCAGAAATTTACTTTCGAACCTGATTTTACATCATTTGACAGCATATTTCTATCGTAATATGGAGATCAGTGATGATAATACTTTATTTATGAAGATAGTCCATAATTACTCGACTAAAACTACAAATTAGTTATTTCTCAAGGGCCAACAGAGTTAACAAGGTTCATTTGCTATTGTATACATGCTTCTTTATTTGACTTTGGGTTTTCAAGCCTATAATTTCACTAATACAGTAATATTTAATTTCACGTAAGGTCCATTCTTCATTGCAGTGCATTATGCCATCAACTTACATTACCTTTTAAAAAACCTTCAGTTACAAGATAATACCGCCTGTTATAATTGAGGGTCCAGCATAAAAACATGCATTAAAACAAAAATTGCAAGTTAATTCAAGTGCATCGCGATGTTGACAGCCATTATCCCACAAACTCAAATTGCCACAATGAATATCAATACCAACCTACTGAAGTTCAAATTGAAGTAATTCATGTCAAATATGCTACCACGAAGCAATCAAAACACAAACAATGATGGTTTCTTTGTTCCTCAATCACCAGGCTATCAACTCCAGCTCATACACTTAAAATGGTAATAGATTTACTGTCGGATATGGCAGAACGTTAAAGGCCTTCATATCCAGTTCCTATGAAGGCCTCAGGATGGATTGGAACTAACCAAAGCTCAAATTAACATGTACCAATTTTTCCAGTTTCCAATTGAATATATATTTAATAAATGCTTCGGTACCGATGTAAAGCATGTCCTCATATTGTCGTCATCTTCTTTCTTCCAATTAATTAAATCTTACATGTAATTTCAATTCCTGTAAATTTACTTTAATCTCATCGCATACATTACATTATTTTTTATTTAAAAAAATAATTTCTGCTATTACTTAATTTTGAAATTGTCAACAATAAATATTAACCTACATTAACAGATTATGGGATATTCTCCTATCAAATTACTGTTTTCTAAGGAACTATCTTTTATGGCTTCTAACGTAACCCTTTTATCTTCCCTGATGAACATAAGATTCGAAAGTCCTATAACATATTTAGCTACGAGTCATCTTTCACCTTCTAATTTAGTATACCGAAACTATATTATTCTTACTTTAAATAACCCTTCATACCTTATTGATGGGTAGAGGGACATTTTGCATCCCGTGCGTTACAATTTTCTTATTGATGCCGACATTCGTTCCTATCATATCTCGGTGTCCGATTGATATTGTTTATCGCCTCCGGCGGGGGGGGGGGGTGCATCTGTCACTATACAACATAATCAGGCCTTCATTCTTCTCATCGGCCGCCAATATCGTTCATCTTTGTTCTTTACCACACGTTCTTGTTCATTTAATTTGGATATGTTGGTCCACATCCCCCTCCACACGAAGGTTAACTTTTATGGGTGTTCGTGGCTTAGATTTTGCGGATTGCACATCAATCCATATATGATCCACAATTTTACGAATTGTAAATATTCAATCAAATCAAATTCACTGATTACTTAAACTGAATCGAAATCTAATTCATATTTTTACGGATCGAATGCAAATCAGACCCAATCCATATGTAATCCACCATTTCGCGGATTGATTTGTAGATGCAATTTTTTTTTCATCCAATCTACGCAGTATTAATATAAACAAATATCTCATTCATATTTTATTTTTTAAATTAAATTTTCTAATGTAAAATTAACTTTACTACCAGTTAAAATCAAAATTGAACAACATATTAATTAATATTAAGCTACAATAATACATTCAAAATTTCCAATTATAACACACCGATATACAAATTTTCATTCGTTTTGATCAGTGCATCAAATGTAACTAAAATTATCAATTTCAAAGTTCAAACTTCAGAGTTTCAGAGTAACAACAAAAAATTATGAAACTCGAGAAGCTTCAAAAGAAAGTAAGCAATTAAATTTAATTACTTTAAGTGGTGCAGTGAAATAGTTATGCATTGTGCATGCCGTCGGGGATAGCTTCGGTGTTATATGCCAAATTTTTTTGTTTAGCTTATGTTTTTTGTTTTTCTTTTTATTTCTTAATGTTTACGAAGCTATATTTACTTATTTTTTTATTTTTTTAAAATTGTTATCGAATAAGATATAATAGTGTGTTAATTTAGCTATATCTAAATTTTACATTTTTTTGTACTAATCACTACAATTGCTATATGGATGAGTTTTATATTTTTAATTCAATATATACTATTTCTCCCGATTCACGAATTTTTCCAGATTTACAGACTTAAATCCTTTTCCAATCCATCTAATACGGAATTTTACATTTTCACTCCAATCTAATCATAGTATTCCACAGACCATTTTTTCACTGATCGGATTTTTGCGGATGGCCTACTTTGACCACCTCTAATTGAATTATGAACACCCCTAGCTGCTGGTTTACAAGTGGGAATCTAAGATTATTTCAAGCTACAAGACCCAATTTCAATGGACTTACCTAAACGATTGCTTTTATACAACACAATTTTTCCCCTGTTCTGAAACTATTGTTTTTTATTTTGCACTTGTTAATGAATAACATGCCATATAATTTCATTAATTTTTTTATTATTACATTTTAATTGGGGCTTATTCTCTAATACACTCAATATGTCATATTTTTTATTATTTCCAACAATCAATACGGATTGTCACCGACACTTGTTACTATACATTGTCGATGATATTTTTCTTTACATTTTTTCATCTTTTAACTTATCATTCATCTCAATAAAGCCTCCATTTCTTGGTTGATGATTAATTATTTTTTATTTTTTATTATTACACAATTTATCATTGGCACCATCATCATTATTGTCATATTTATAATTTTATGCATAATTATTTTTTTTTTGAATGACGTGGCCTACTATTTACAGTACATGCATAAAATTTAAATTAACTCTTACTGCAAATCTCAGGATTATGGAATTTTCCCCTTTTTCCCCCACGAATTACTTTTCCCCAATTTTCCATTTCCGCCAAAGACCTCAACCAACACTTGCACGCTTCCACCAAATTGTTTTAAACCATTATTTGCATCCACTTGGCGTTTGTTTCAATACATGTCTTCGTAACTCACGTGGCAACTATTAAATGGCTACTTTTGTCAACTTCTTTTTTCCCCTCTATGTTACCGGGCCCTTACCTTCTTCTCCGGTTAAATGCAATCCACTATGTGTCACTTCTTCAGCCGTGGGATTATATCCAATGGCTGATTCACTATACGACAAGCGACTAGGGTACCAAACCCCTGAAGCAAATTAGCTATGCCTTGTTTTAGTAATAAATATGTCGAAAAAGTAAATCAAATACAATCAGAAATCAGGAAAAATTGAAGACTGGAGCTGTTTTTGAAAATTAAAAGAATATGGGACCTAGAGTTGGCAGTTCTGTAAATATACATCTGCAATTTAGTGACTTACAGCAGTGGAAGTTTTATAAAATACAGCCATGGCGGCGATTCCGTAAAATTAAAGAAACGGCAGTTTTGTAAATAAAAATTAAAATTTCTTTCAAAGATTTGGCTGGGCTAAAGCCTAGCTTAGTCTACACCTCCTTCACTACCGCATTGAATCTATTAGTATTTTTTTTCAAATCTTATAAACACAAATTTTAAATGATAATAATATGTAAAAATTGATAATATTACAGTAAAAACTAAGAGAAGGATAAAGTTGATTTAACAAAAAAGAATAAAAAAATTGAAAAAGAGAGAAACTAATTTAGGTTTTTGATCATTGTTACAATAAAGAGAGAAAGTAGGTAATCAAGAGTAATTTTGTGAATTTTGAGAATTAGTGAATTAAAATAATAAGTTATAATTTGTAATTATTTTAATAAAAAATATGGGCGTTGAAAGAGAATTAATGGGTTAAATAGCTCCACCCTAAAAATATTAAGGTTTTCTATAATATAAGGGTCAAATAAAATTATAAGTATTTACCAAACACTTTATAATCATAGCCATTATTAATTGCTAATTTCTGAGGCTTATATGGGAATATCACATGTCATGAAAAAGAGGAATTTTATGAACTCCCATCGTAGGGAGAACATATTTCATTCATTCCTTAAGGCTTTAGAGATTTTTAAGGATGTGAAAAATATATAAAATGAAGCCATAGATGATGAAAGAGAACTAGGACCATGAAGTCGATCTAAGCTATACCAGCTTTCAAAATTTGTCTCTCACTCTCGAAAGCCAGCTCCAAATTATCTCATAACCTTGATGTGACAAGGTCTCCATTACATTTTGAACAACTCACCTCATAAACCAATTGGTTTGCTCAAACTAATCACCTTTTTTTCTTGAATCAAGGCTAAATAATTATCGAAAGAGACAACATCTCAATTAGGAGTCCCAAGTAGGGATGGTAAAATAACCTGGACCCGGATGAATTCGGATAATCCGGGCTAGGTTGAACTCGTATTGGAGTGTAAAAAAATTCGAATCCGAAATGAATTTTAATAACCCGGATTAATCCGGGTCCAGGTTTGGGGTAATCCGTGAATCTAGAACTCGGACCCGAATTCATTTTTTTATATTATTTTTATTAGTTAATATAAATAGAAACATAAAAAAAAACCCTAAAAAATCGCGATTCACTTTTTTCTATCTTTCATTCTTTCTAGTTTCTATCACAAATCGTGATAACATTGCACGTGATCTAGTATTCTTGAATTGTATTCTAGGACTTGCAATTTTTTGAGTTATTGATCCGGGTTCAAAACTCGGAATCCAAGAATCTGAATTTTTCCGGGTTGAACCCAGCCCAGACCTGCATGAGAAAAAGTCGGGTTTTAATCCAAGTGCGGGAACAAGAAAATGGTGTCTAGGTCCGAAACCGGAAAGACTAAACCCGGACGCGGACCTGGATTTTGCCATCCCTAGTCCCAAGTAGACCATTAAGCATGTCTAGCCCTAATGATAAAAAATTATGTCACTTCTTTGACGTACTTAGAATCAAATGAGGGCACACCACTGACAAAGTAATCCTAACCCCTACCACGCTTAAAGAAACCACGAATCAAAGGACTACTTACGCATAACAGTAAGAAAATATTTTAACAGATTTAATACTTAATTGTAAAATCGATGTGCCATTATGCCCTATCTGAGAAGAGTTTAATAATAGATCTCTTCTACATGTCTATGTAGACTCAAGGGCACCCTCAAGACACCCCATATAAATGGTCAAGTTTATAGAGTAAGGGATATTTTTTCTTCCTCATTATTCATCTTCTTGGTACCTTTGCTCTATAGTTATTTCAGGACCTTCTTTTAATTTTTTACCCGCCTAACTTGAGAGTGCTATCATCGGCCACCTTGACGTCAACTTCTAATGGTGCTCCCTTTTACAAGCTCCTGACAAACCTACTCGAAATGACAATCTTCTCTAATATTTTAACTCACAAAAATGGGCTAAAACAGCTGCCAAACAAATGCTATATAAGTCTAATGAATCTCCCAAGGCTAACTTGGGCAGAAAAAGATAAAGGTAACATTGTTTAATTATAATTTACTACTAATGCCATTATAGGCTATGAAAATCAAGTTAGAGAAGATATGATAATAATATATGTAATAGATATTGCGGTCAAATATAGTAAAATTATTTTGAAGGGTTTAATACTATATGATTAGCTTTATCTCTCTTCAAACCTTTTTTTTTTTTTGGTCTAAGAGGACCAACAATAAAAAGTTTAAGGCCCTTCCTTTCTCATGACTAGATTAAAATACAGTTGGGTTATTTTTTAATTAACAAAAAATTGATTCGTAGATACAGTCATATAAATACTTGCATTATGAAATTCGATAAAGTGGAATAATGTTTTTTTTTAATTTTTCATTTTAAAGTATAGTGCAATTAATAATCAATAAATTTTCAGTCACTTTATGGGTGAAGTTCAATTCTCAAACGTCTAATCAAACGTCTTGGGAAGCTTTAAATTATGTGGAGTATAAAGATTTGTAGCCTTTAATATTTTATTAATAGAACAAAATTGTGGTGCACTCAAATGTTGAATTTATTTAAATCGATCCTATTTATTTGAGTTGATTTAATAGTTAGTGTAATTATGATATAGTATTACAGTTATATTGTAACTTGACTCTTATTAATAATAACTAAAAAATAGAACCGCATTTCATATGATTTTTAAAAAAAATTAATATTATTTTTTTTATTATTTTACATTCGATGAAACTGATAAAAATTATGATTTTTTTTAAAGATACGAATCATTAGAAAACTAATGTTATTTATGAAAGTTTATTATTTTTTTGTTAACATTAAAAAAATATATTAATGTGTATAGTTAAGTGTACATAACATTTTCATCAATAACAATCATATTCACACTAATTAACTTTATATATTTTTTTATATTAACAGACTCCCACATCTTACAAAACCTAACCCTTATCATCCAACTATCTTTATCATTATTTAACTTATAAAGAAAAGAGTACTCCATGAAGCACACAATACTAAAAATTTAAATAAGTCAAAAAATAAAAATACAATATCATTTTTAAAGAGGATGTTCGTTAAATAATAAAAAAAAACTTAAACATAACAAATCTTAAATGCTTAATATTTATAGAGTTTGAAGAAACCAAAAGATACTAAATAAAAAATTGTATAGTTAAATATAGGATTATGACATTAAAATTAGGTCCTAATGGCATTGGTGAGGGAAGATGAAGGAACTTTCCTTCATATATTAATTAGTTGATGTATTTTAAACCACTAAAATTTAGTTATTGGCTTAATAAAATAAATGAATGTTTCAAAACTTATAATTAATTTATTATTAATGGTTATATATTTTTGAATTTAAATAGAAAGAGGAAGAGACATGTAATCTTTTGTAATTTAATAACTATTTTCTATTTTTAATATTTTGTAATGTAATTATTTTATAATCTCAACCAATATATTAGATAATAGAGAATAAAAAAAGATGAAATAATGATGCCACAAATCTTAACTACTTAATATTTATAGAGTTTGAAAAAGTCAAAAGGCACTAAACAAAATATTGAATAATTAAATATGAGATTATGACATTAAAATTAGGCTCTAATGACATTGTTGAGGGAAGATGAAGGAACCTTCCTTCCTATATTAATTAATTAATATATTTAAGCCACTAAAGTTTAATTGTTGGCATAATAAAATAAATAAATGTTTTAAGATTTATAATTAATTATTATTAATGGTTACATATTATTGAATTTAAATAGAAAGAGGAAGAGACATGTAATCTTTTGTAATCTAATAATTATTTTTTATTTTTAATATTTTGTAATGCAATTATTTTTTTAATATCAGCCAATTTATTAGATAATAGAGAATACAAGAAGATGAGAAATAGTGATGTCACATCACCTGCTCTAGTCCTAACTTTATATATATATAATCTTTTGTAATATAATTATTTTTTAATCTCAACTAATATATTAGATAATAGAGAATAAAAAAAGATGAGAAATAATGATGCCACAAATCTTAAATATTTAATGTTTATGGAGTTTGAAGAAGCCAAAAGGTACTAAACAAAAGATTGAATAATTAAATATGAGATTATTTTATTAAAATTAGGCTCTAATGGCATTGTTGAGGGAAGATGAAGGAACCTTCCTTCCTATATTAATTAATTGATGTATTTTAAGCCACTAAAATTTAATTGTTTGCATAATAAAATAAATGAATGTTTCAAGACTTATAATTAATTATTATTAATGGTTACAAATTGTTGAATTTAAATAGAAAGAGGAAAAGACATGCAATCATTTATAATCTAATAATTATTTTCTATTTTAATATTTTATAATGTAATTATTTTTTAATTTCAACCAATTTATTAGATAATTATAAATTAACTGATATCTTTATTATTAATATATTTTTTATCTTTATTTTTTTTAGTGTCATAATATGATATATGTACAAAAAATATCCACCAATATTTTAGATATTTTAGATAATAGAGAATATAAAAAGATAAGGTTGAAGGAAGATGAAAGAATCTCTCTTCCTATGTTAATAAGGTGATGTATTTTAAGGCACTAAAGTTTAATTAATAGCATAATAAATTTTGAAGAAGTCAAAAAACACTCAACAAAATGTTGCATAATTAAATATGGAATTATGGCATTAAAATTAGGCCTTAGTGGTATTGTTGAGGGAAAATGAAAGAACCTATTTTCCTATGTTAATTAATTCATATATTTTAAGCTACTAAAGTTTAATTGCTAGCATAATAAAATAAATAAATGTTTCCAAATACTTATAATTAATTATTATTAATGATTACATATTGTTGAATTTAAATGAAAAGATAAAAAAAGTACAAAAAATATCTACCAATATTTTAGATATTTTAGATAATAGAAAATATAAAAAAATGAAGAATTATATATATTAAATTATTAATAAAGTTACTATTTATTAAATGAGTTAAATACAATCAAATTAATTATGAGAAGATGAAAAGTTAAATTTAAAAAATATTTTTATTTATTAGATAATAGAAAATATATAAAGAAGTGAAATGATAATGTCATATCACATTTTCAAGTCCCAACTTTATATATATATTAATGATTGTTAGAGAAAATGGCTTAATCATATAAATATAAGATGAGCATCAAGAGTCAAGAGTTGAAACGAAATGCGAAGCCAGAGAACTAGAAAGGCCAAAAGGCCTGAAACCGCTCCACTTGGCACAGGGACGATTACGAAGCGACACATTATTCAATGAAACGTGGCAAAATTAGTCAATATGTATTTGTAATTATGGCTATGGTGGCGTTTATTTTTTTATTTAAAATTTAAATAGATTTGAATTAGATTAAATTTTGAATAAATTTAAATATTTAAATTTAAATAATATGTTTGTTTTTTTATTCGAATCTCGAAAAATAAGTATTAAATTATTTATTTTTTTCAACTTAAAAAATTGAAAATATATATTTTTACATTTGTATCCTTATTAAATTTGAATGTTAAATAAATAACTTATTAAATACCATAATATTTTAATATTTATAAATAAAACTAATGATGAGATTATTATGTGGGGTAAATGTCTATAGGTGAGTTTTGAGATAGATGTGAAAAATAAATTATAAAACAGTGATATTTTTGACATTAGCAAGTAATTGACTTAATTCAGGTTTTTTCATTAAGTACAAAGTCAAAAAAAATTAGCTTATTTTATTAAGTCAAAATTATCTAAAAAGTCCTATTAAATTATAAAACAAACACTTCTAATTAACTTAATTAATTAAATTAAATCACTTTAAATCATTAAATTAAAAAATAAACACCACCTAAATGACTACACGTGTGTCTTGCTTTGAGACGTGGGGATGTAGGAGTGATTTCTTTCAGATAAGCATGGATTTATGGCGCCGAGCCGACGGCCGAGAGGGAAGGAGGATGTATCGGTTGAGGCTGGCGTCAATATCTGCGTCAACACAGCAAACAAACATGACACTTGTGATTTCTCATGAACTAAATTATAAATTTTTAACCATTAGTTCATTCCTTTTCAAGTATTCAATGTTAGAATTTTTAATTTTTAATATTTTTTTTAATTTCTATTAAAAGATTTATAATATCAAAAATTAATAAATAAAAAAAATTTATTGTTCTCTTCTCTACAAAAAAAATTATTATATTCATTAGTTAATTTTAAATAATTAATTTCTTAAAATATAAAGTCTATTTATATTTTTGAACATCAGTTCATCATTTTAAAATTTTATATTCTATCATTATAAATATTGTATTTAAAAATAATATTATTTTTATTTATTTGTTTGTTTGTTTTTAACGGTTTTAATGGAATAAAAAAATTCATCTTCTTGACTATTTTTTAGGTTTTAATTTTAAATTTTATTTATTTTTTTTATTATTGTTAAAATTCAAGAATTAAAGATGGAATAAATTTTGATATTTTATATATGTCTTTTAAGTATTGAAATTATAAAATAAATAGAGGCCTCATAAAAAAATTTTCATCTAAGGCCTCTCAAACTCTAAAGTCGGCCCCTGAATACACACTTTCCTTTTGATCTTTCACAGTATAAGGGAGAGGTAAATTAGTTCAATTTTAGAGAGTAAGACTCGAATTTCGGTGATTACAAATATTTAGAAAATCATTCAATCATATTCTTGAGCGTGTAATAGGAAGCATCATGTTACCTTAATATATGCAGTACAACTAGGGGTGGGCAAAATCGGGTTCGGGTCGGGTTCGGATCAACCCGATTGGATTTCGGGTTGTTCGGGTTAGACAAAGAACAATCCGAACATAACCCGAATTAATGATCCGACCCGAACCGAACCGATCCGAACTATTTTCAGGTCGGTTCGGGTCGGGTCATTAATTCGGGTTATGTTCGGGTTGGATCGGGTTGGATTTAAAATGGGTAGGATTGAGTTCGGGTCAATTCGGGTTAGTTCGGGTCAGTTCGGGTCAGTTCGGGTCAATTCGGGTCAATTCGGGTCAGTTCGGGTCGGTTGAAATCGGGTCATTTCGGGTCAGTTAGAGTCAGTTCAGGTCAGTTCGGGTCAGTTCGGGTCAGTTCGGGTCAATTCGGGTCAGTTCGGGTCAGTTGAAATCGGGGCAGTTCGGATCGGTTGAAATCGGGTCAATTCGATCGGGTTCGGGTTTGTAAATTTCAAACCGATCGGGTTTCGATCCCGACCCGATCCGACCCGAACCCAAAATTTATCGGATCGGGTCGGGTCGGGTCGGGTAAAATGCCCACCCCTAAGTACAACTATCATAGACTGAATATATAAATTTTTGGGTAAATGTTAAGTTATAATAATTGTAACATATATTTTTTATGTGAACCACATAAATTGTAAGTTCTATAATTTTATGTGGTTCACACGAGAAATGTATCTTACAATTATTATAACTAAAGGCTCTCAAAATTTTAAACTTTTTATTTTGGCTATTCCTATCTTATATACATATAAAATATATTCTTCTTAAATAAATAATATATGTATAAGATACACGTACTAATTATATAAAAAAATATATATCTTACATACGTATAAAATTAAGATATCTATTTATTTTTTATTGCACGGATACTTACTCATCCTGCTTTTGAGTTCTATTCAAATCGGATAAATTTGTCTGGAAAATCGAAGAAAGCTCTGAAACAGTCTTATTATGCCTCTGAAATTCGTTTATAAAATTATTAAAAGAAAAACTGCTCTGAGACAGTGTCAGGGTGCCTGCGCCTATGCAATGTGATGGGGTGTACGTAGACTGTCAAGTGTGTATGGGCACAATCTTATCCGCTCAAAAAGAATGCCAATCAACAATTTGTCTGAGACATCAGACATACAACAAGAATTGTTGCCGCCAAGGACTAGACCTACTAAAAGATCTTGTGCCCTTAATTTGTAATTGAAAATATATATATATATATATAAATGATAAGGTACTGATAAAAATAATTTATATATCCGGTCTAATTTATCGTATTATCTCAATTAAGTAAATCAATATTAGATATGTTTTAACATTGTTCACGTCAGTATTTTATTTTATTCTTATATTATAATATCAGGAACCTTTTTAACATTTAAGTTTTTATGAAGACTCAAATTTCTTTTTTTAAATGTGAGTGAGGTATATATTTTTTTAAAATATTAGTGAATTAGATTTTTTGAATTCATTTAGATAGATTTTTGGGCTGCATTATAAATGAACATATTTAAATTCTCAATCAACCTCAGAAACGTCAGAATTTAAATCAAGCACTGGAGCGGAACTGTGCTTAAATTTTCATAGTCTCATGCAAATGTTTATAAAACTTAACTCAACATTGAAATTATGTATGGTGTATAACGAATTAAAAAAAAATAAAAATAATTGCCTTGCAACGTGGACCCCTTAAATATCTCATTATTATTGCCTTGGTCAACATGTATGTGGACTCCGGCGGAATCACAAACATATTCCTTTTAGGCTCCCAAAGCATTCCTTATTTGCTGGAATTTCATTCAATTTTGGAATTCAATCCCCTTTCTTGGGTGGGTTCGGTTCATCACTTTATTGCTCTTATTGTCAGTCTCCAACTAGCACAGTGAGATGGCAACGAGAAACAAACAACCCAAAACATTCAGCCTAAAAAAAAAATGTTTATATATAAAAACTTCAATGCCACTCCCTGTAAAAATTGGACAATGGGAACACTGTTGCTCCTTACTAATGTTGTAATTAAGTAATTAAGTTCTTTTTCGCATTCGTATAAGCGAGTTTTATATAATTTTTATAATGTTAAATTATTTATTAATTAGGAGCACAACAATACAACAAGAGAAAGAGAAAGCAAATAAGAGAAACATTAGTTTAGAGAATAATTTTATTCGTTCTTAAGTATATATAAATAAGGGATGAGTTCTCCTTTTACGATCACATAATCATACAAATGAAATAAATGAATAATAATTTAATGGATACATCATTAGTTGTAAGTTTTTATAAAAAAATAAAGATTTATTCAAAAATGAAGAGTTGTTCTGTTGGAATAGATAAAAAATTACTTTAACGAACATCCATATAAATTATATTTATAATCTATTCTTATTAGCAATTTAACATGCATCGTATTTTAAAACCTAACTATTTTTTTTTATTTTTTGGTTGTTTTTACTTAGTTTTGGCCACTCTTGCCCTTCAACTATAGTGTCATAGTTATATGGTACCACAGTTGAATTCAGCCATTAGATTCAATTTTAATGACAATTGTGGATTAAATTTAATAATTAGATCCAGCTATGATACCATACAATTGTGGTACTATAACTTTACCCAATAAAGTGACTGTATTTTATCATCATTATAGTTGCATCTTCGTCAAGGCCTTAACTGAGACCGATTTAATTTTTAATTTTTAATTTTTACTTTATGCCTTCGAAAAAGATGGTCGCATGGTCAAACTACACAGAGAAATAGGGTTTTGTAAATTATATTAAAAATTAAAAATCATCATGTTTAAATATGAATATAATGGAAGGTACGGTCAAAATGTCACATAATGTTAGGTAGTCAAATTTCCAATTTTCTAATATTATGTAGCTTTGAAAACAATGGTGAGAACCAGCTATAAAGTTTGGGGTCAGGGATTGGCATATCAAGGCTTAGGGTACTGCCACGTGGATGGTTGAAAATCGGCACGAAATTGTTGTATCAATGACTGTGGAGACTCACCCTTAGTTGCAAGGGTGTTTGCCGATCGAATTAGGTGGATTCTAAAATTAATTTATATCTGAATTATACTTTTACATATTGCAAATTTTTTATTTAATTTAATTCATAAAGTAGTAAAAATGTAAAATTAATTCAAATTTAATGTATATGTCTACAGATTAAATATAAATTTGACACAATACATATTTAATTTATTATTTTATAAATTTGATGCAAATTAAAAATTTTTATAAAAATTTTAGTATAAAAACAATCCAAAAAATAATTAAATAAGAAAATTTTAGTATAAAAATAAATTTACTATTGGCCAAATTCTAAATTAAATAAGAGATAAATAAATAATAGTTTAAATATGTGTTCAAAAACGCTATGTTAATGTTTTGATGTAATGAATGCAACTTTTATTGTCAAAAAAAAAAGAAAAAAGAAAGGCTATGTTAATGGGGTTTCTATGCCCTCAACTAGCATCTATTAATTCAATGAACATATGTTTGAAAACAAAAATAATTTGGAAGCCATATAACCATTTTAGTCTTACTTCATATTTTCTCTTAAATAAAGCTACGAAAAAGTTGGAGTAATGTGGTTTAAGCTTCCCAGTAGTAGGATTAGGGATGACAATTCAATCCGAACTTGGCTCGGACCCAGACGAAACCCGGATTTTTTGGTCCAAGTTTAACCCGTACCGGATTAAATAAAATCTGGATCCGGATGTTATTTTAATAACCCGCACATATCAAAGTTCGGATCGGGGTCTAAGTGGACCCGTATATCTGAAACTCGGACCCAGATATATATTAATTTTAATATTAATTTTTAAAAATTATTGTTAATATAAATAGGAAAAGAGAGTCCCAATGGTACCCTAATTACAATTTCAGAGCCGCAGCAAACATTTCCTCTCTCAGTCCCTCTTCAACTCATCATCATCAAATCAAATCATCGTCATCATCACTTGCCCATCGTCGCGGCTGTTCATCATCATCATCATCCGTTGTTTCCTTGTCTTCTATGTCGCGATCAATAATCAGCTGTGATATGGGTTGAACGCCACCTTCGCCAATCGCAATCGCGGCTGTGTTCATCATCATCAATCGCCGTCGCGACCACTAACCAGCTCCAACACGTTCAAAAGTAATGAGCTTGCCTTTGCCATTCATTGCCTCGCCGACATCGATCCTTCAAGTTTGTGATTACCGAATCGTGAGTTCCTGCATCCCTCGTTGAAAGTGATAAGTTTGATTCAAACACGAAACATGGTCGGTTTTGATTCAAACACGAAGAAGCAGCAATAATGAAACAAATGACATGATTTGTATTTGGTTTGTTTAGAACCTATATTTGTATTTGATTTGCTGAAATCCTGGATTTGTATTTCTATTTGATTTTTCAGTTGAATTTAGTTTTTTTTTTTCAATTGGATTCATCAATCTGGGTTGAGAACCCACATTCTGGAAACTCGAAATTTTTCGGGTTGAACCCGGTCCGGATCCAAAGTGAAAAAGATGGGTTTATTTATGGGTTCGGTATAGAAAATATTCGTTCGGGCTCAGATCTGGAACTCTGAACTCGAACTTGGTGTTGAGTGTTAGAAAATGCATATTTATAAAGGAGAAAATCGTCATTTTACATTTCATGTCTTACTAACAACCCTTACTTTTATGTATTTAAGCTTCTTATAATTTAATTACGTGTGTTTTATTTTAATTAAGTATTTTATGTATTTTAGGAATATCACGGTCATTTCACAATAAACAAGAGATCAGATGGCAAAACGGACATCATTTTTGAACCCAGGACGGTCGAAAACCTTAGGAGGAGCATAAAAGGAAAAATAGTACTATTCACATATACGGTACTATTCACATGTACGGGTACTGTCTACGTTACTGTTCACGGCACTGTTCACATAGACAGATCGATGATGTGGTATTGACCGATGATGTGGCATTGACTGATGAGGTGTCACGATCCTGTTGGACTAAAATTCTTATG
>MKYO02013344.1:403415-418129 GCA_002013955.2 Citrus medica
GTCAAACCGTGTTACTGTTCATCCACGTGGTCAAACCGTGTACTGTTCACGCGGACTGTTGACTGATGACGTGGCGCAATCCTGAGCGTCCAAACTGTTTTTAATCCGATGGCCACGATTTACTCAATGTATCTATAAAAAGGGGGCCTCCCCCCTAATTTGATATCCCTGAATCTATTTTTGGACTCCATTTTCTGTAATTCCCTCTCCATCTTGTATTTTCTACGTATTTTAATAAATTCCCATTTTGCCCCTAGTTCAATTATGAGTGACTAATTTTTTTTCAAGCTTGAGTTAAAGGTGAAGTCTCAACATGTGTCATGAGCTTTATTTGGTAAATTTATTTTCTCTTCCCCTCTAGTTTTTGTGGATGTTTTGACTTCTCGTCGACAAATAATATTAATCTTGTCTAGTATCGCCTTGGTTTCACCGGCTCTCTAATATAAGGTTATTATTATTTGCCACGATAAGCCCTTAGCACCATATTGATTAGAGTGTGGTTCATGAGGTGTGGATCCCCCCTCATGATTTAATTGATATTAATAAGGAATATTTAGCCCATGATGCATGTTGATACGGATTCAGATACCCAAGTACGTCATTTCAATAGATTTATTTTCAATTTATTCTCGTCATTTTAATTTAAGTTTTAAAATTTATTCTTTCCATTTTAATTCCAATTTTAGGATAATCTAAGTCACCATCACCACAAAATCTAACCACCCATTTACAAAATTAATTCTATACACAATTAAAATCCACCTCCTCGTGGGATCGACACTCGTCACCATTGATTTATACCACAATAGATTTGTGCGCTTGCGAGTTTAATAAAATTTGCACAACACCTGGACCTGGATTTTACCATTCCTAAGTAGGATGGGTGGGGGGTGGTGACGCATAATAAACAATCCTGAAAGACCACTCTTTTGCCTAATAATGTCATTCAAAGTTTCAAACTTTAAAATCAAAATGAAAATATCTTGATTTTTTTTTATCAATACATGAAAATTAATTAAAATTTTAAAATTAAATCAAATAAAAAAATTGAAACTTGAAGGCTTGGATGATTATTGTCAATGTCCACCTCCAACTAAATTAAGTTATTTATTTATTAATCATACCACATTTATATGTATGTATTCTAACGTGGATGTGCACGATTTTGTGTACGGGTGCCCACTATTACGGTCTTCCAAAACGTTTTATAACGCCGTAAAATGTTTTACATGATCGCGAAAGTGTTCGTAACTTGTCATACGGGAAATCCCGCACTAAATCAGCCATATATATGCATTCAATATCTTTTGTGGTAAATAATTTTCCGAATGGCTATAGATTTTGCCACTTTGTGATCGTGTAAAGTTAACTTGGGTTGGGCGAACAACCTAAAACAAACCTTCACCGACAAAGTTCATTTTTTTTTGTTTTGGAATTCTATTAAAATATCAAATCTGCACTCCAAAATTTGTGACATGTTCTCAGTAGTGAACATGCATCATCACATAAGTCCTGTGTAATAAATATATTTGATTAGATGTGATCCTCCTATACTACTATTCCATGCAGATTTTATGAAATCCTTACTTAGATACAAGCACAAATTCTATTACAAAAGTTTCTCGTCCTCGGCCATTGCAAGTGCAAGTGCAAATGCAAACGCTACTGAATTATCAACTTTACAAGCTACCTTACAGTCATGCGCAAGAGAAAGAGCACCCGTCCGAGGCAAAGTTTGCCATGCAAAGATCATCGGCATGGGGCTAAACAATGATACTCTAACATCCAACATTCTAATCAATTTCTACTCTAAATGTGGCCTCATAAGTGACGCTCGCAAGGTGTTCGATGAAATGCCTCAACGATGCATTGTTTCTTGGAACACCATCATTGGATCGTATACTACAAATGGACGTGAGCAGGAGGCTGTTGCTCTTTTTATCAACATGCTAAGAGAAGGAAAAACCCCATATAGTGAATTCACTGTTTCGAGTGTTCTCTGCGCGTGTGCTACAAAACGAAATGTTTTTGAGTGCAAACAGTTGCATGTTTTTGCTCTCAAAGCAGCTATGGATTGGAACGTGTTTGTGGGAACTGCATTGCTTGATGTTTACGCTAAGTGTGGTTTGATAACTGATGCAAGTCGACTTTTTGAGTCCATGCCAGAGAGGAATGAAGTTACTTGGAGTTCTATGGTGGCTGGGTTTGTGCAAAATGAGTTTTATGAAGAGGCTTTAATATTGTTTCGTAGAGCTCAAGTATTAGGCTTGGAATATAACCAGTTTACGATTTCTTCAGTTATTTGTGCTTGTGCTGGTCTGGCGGCTTTGATTCAAGGGAAGCAAGTTCATGCTGTTTTGTGTAAAACTGGATTTGGTTCAAATATGTTTGCGGCGTCATCTCTTGTGGACATGTATGCTAAGTGTGGTTGTGTTGTTGATGCTTATTTTGTATTTTCGGGCTTAGAAGAGAAAAATGTTGTTCTCTGGAACACAATGATTTCTGGGTTCTCTAGACATGCACGTTCTGTGGAGGTAATGATTTTATTTGAGAAAATGCAGCAGGCAGGTTTGCACCCTAATGAACAAACATATATTTCAGTATTATCTGCATGTAGTCATATTGGTATGGTTGAGAAGGGGAAGAGTTATTTTGATCTCATGGTGAAACAGCACAATGTTTTACCCAATGTCTTTCACTATTCATGTATGATTGATATTCTTGGACGGGCAGGGCTGATTCATGAAGCTTATGATTTGATTTTGAACATGCCATTTGATGCTACTGCTTCTATGTGGGGATCACTTTTGGCATCTTGTAGGAATTATAGGAATCTTGAATTGGCTGAAATAGCAGCTAAGCAGTTGTTTGGGATGGAACCAGATAATGCTGGAAACCATCTGTTGCTGTCAAACATATATGCAGCAAATAGAAGGTGGGAGGAAGTTGCAAGGTCAAGGAAACTTATTAGAGACAGTGAAGTAAAGAAGGAAAAAAGTAAGAGTTGGGTTGAAATTAAGGGCAAGGTCCATACATTTACAGTAGGAGAGAGAAACCACCCTAGAATTGCTGAGATTTACTCAAAGTTAGAGAAGTTGGTTGAAGAAGTGAAGAACTTAGGTTATAAGCCTGAGACCGAGCATGATCTTCATGATGTGGAAGACAGCAGAAAGCAGGAACTTTTGATACATCACAGCGAGAAGCTGGCTCTTACTTTTGGGCTAATGTGCTTATGTCCTGGAGTCTCCATCAGGATTATGAAGAATCTCAGAATATGCGGGGATTGCCACAGTTTTATGAAGTTTGCATCAAGAATTGCAGGGAGAGAAATTATTGTTAGGGATTTAAACCGATTTCACCATTTTACAAATGGCAGTTGTTCCTGTTGGGATTTTTGGTAGTGTTCTACTTGACTGACAGCAACAAACCACTTAGGTTTGGCAAGTGGATTGCAATCAAAGGATCAGAGGTTCAATTGAGGTTGATTTCTGTAATGACATAATGAGATTTATGTTTTGTTGGTGGAATTTTGAATTCCTGAAAGGATTCGGCAAAGCAGAATTGGCCGTGCTCTCTAACCCACTCCTTTGACTTCAGAGATCTTTGCAATTGCATAGAGCACTGTAAATTAGGATTACTTGTTTAAGTTAGATTCACCTTACATTCTGTGCAATTTTTTTCTTGCCATCACCTTACATTCTGTGCAATTTTTTTTCTTGCCATCTATAGCATTGATGTTCTTAGAATTTGCTGTGTGCAGGGATTTATGCTTGATGCAGGAAAAAGGAAAACCGAAGTGAGGTGAAACTTTAACTAGGTTGCCACACATTATGAGCAAAAGAAGTGTTTATGCAATTGTTCTCACATGAAAACATCTTAAGGAGCTGATATTTCTGTACTGTCAATGCGGATTTTGCTCTACTGTCACTGCATTCTTTTCTCAGTAATAACTGCAGTTTTCTTATATTTCAACTGCAAATTCTCCTTAATTGTCACTGCATTTTCTCCTTTATTGTCACTGCAAATTTTCTTTAGTTGTCACTGCATTTTCGCTGTGCAGAGGTTTATGCTTGATGCAGGAAAATGGAAAACCGAAGTGGGGTGAAACTGTGAAACTAGGTTGCCATACATTATGAGCAAACGAAGTGTTTTTGCAATAGTTCTCACATGAAAACATCTTACAGTCACATGAAAACATCTTAAAGAGCTGATATTCCCATGCTATCAATGCAGATTTTCGTCTACTGTCGCTGCAATCTTTTCTCAGTAATAACTGCAGTTTGCTTAAATTCAACTGCAAATTTTCCTTAGTTGTCACTGCATCTTCTCCTTTATTGTCATTGCAATTCTACCTCTGTTAGATCTTCTATTTTGTGATACAGATACCGTGATTTTTCCTTAACTACACTCAAAATTCATCTTCATTGTTACTGCCATCTAATGGCTTCCACTTTCGAAGGTGATAATTAATTTAGGCGTATGCACATCTAGGTGGCTTTATAAGGAGGAAATATTAAAGTTTAAATTTCATAATGGTTTGCTCACGTGTTCTTATGGTATTAACTTCTGAGTTTGGTAGCCATGATTCCAACTAATAATGCTTCTTTTCAAACCAATAGGAACAGCTCAAAACTGAACCTTAAAACCTTTTATATGCTTTCCTAGAAGTTGATTCATAGGAATAGGCAGAATTTTGTCATGTATCCGAGCAAGTAGGATACAAAGCTAACATCCATTTTTTACCCCCTGAACAGTTGCATTACTATTCTGAGGATCATTCACGTTTTTGCTAACATATCAGCGGGATTGTTTGCATTTTGCAAGTTTCAGAACAGTGAATACAATTCTAGATTACTGCATAAATGTAATCGGTAGAATTCTTTTACTGCTAAACTTTCACTACCTCAAATTATTTCACTGCTAAAAGCCCTCCAAGTTTCAAGTCAGAGTTTGTTTAATAGAAGAAAATGAGATGGAGGTTTAATTTGTATTTACTAGTTGATGATTGTCGTTTAACTGGTACATACTAAGGTGAAATTAATAATTATGTTCCTTATTGGACAAGGGGCGAGGTTGATTTTTATTTTTTATTTTTTTTACAGTCTAAATTCTATTACTGACACTCTAGATATATACCTTTGTAATACATTTCAAAAATCCATCGAATCTACTTTTACATATTGGAAAAATATTTACTAATTTTACTCTCTAAAGAAGAGAAATTAACCCAATAAAAAGCTCGATAAGATATGACCTCACCACTTAACTCTCAACATAAGCATCTCTAGCTTAAATTTTTCCTTCAAAGTGATTGACGGCAATACATCTAGCATAAATATGTTATCTTCTTGTTATCTTCTTTTCTTTTTTATTTTTTAATAATAAAAGATAAAACAAAAATAGTAAGAGTCAAAATTAAAATAAAACAAAAATAGTAAGAATCAAAATTAAAATTAAGAAAACTAATTTTAGGCCCAGGCCCAGAAAAATAATTGGGTCAAAAATTGAAGAAGCAGCGCAGCCCGCCCTTTCTTAACTTACGATAAGTCCGCAGTCGGACAGTCCCACTTCCTGTCACGTGGCTGAATATTTATGGTTGATAGTCAGCGAGAACTCCTGGGCAGCTCCGCAGTGGATAAAAAAGAAACCCTAATAACACATCCCTTTGTTCGTTATATCTCAGTTTCGCTAGCACTCGTCTTCGCTTTAGCTGCCGCAATCTCTCGACATCTCAAGCTCTTTTGCTTCACCGTCTTTGTCTTCTTCAAGAGTATGTTTTTTCAAATTAGGGTTTCGTTTATATGCTTGATTGCATGCAAAATTTTTATACTTTGTTTATATTCTCTTTGTGAAACGCAATTCTTAGATTGTCATCTGGGTATTATATAGTTAAAAATATGTGATCCTAAAATACTGGGCACTGTTAGTTTTCTTTGATTATGCAAGGAATTCGAGAGTTTCTTACTTTTTATTTTTCTTTTGTAAATTAAAAAAAAAACTTCATTTTGGGTTCAGGCATTGAAATGTCTAATCGAAGGTTAATAGTTTTATTAAGCTTAATTTTATTATGTCTCTGAAATCCTATGCTCTAAAAAATAGCAGGTTCATATATTTTCTTGTCTCTTAATTTGGTAGTTTCTTTTTAGTTGGTTTATTATTCGAATTCTACTTGTTAATTTTTATCTGCTTTTGAATGTCTTATATCAAGCTTCTTCTTTTTTTGTAACATTATTTTTCTTGACGGTCCGTTGTTTAAAAGAAACTTCTTCCCTATTTGCAGCAGCAGCAGCAGCAGCTTCTTAAACTGAAATGGGTCGTGTTCGTACCAAGACCGTGAAGAAGTCCTCTCGCCAGGTGATTGAGAGGTACTACTCAAGAATGACACTGGACTTCCATACCAACAAGAAGATTTTGGAGGAGGTTGCTATCATCCCCTCGAAGAGGCTGCGTAACAAAATTGCTGGGTTCTCAACCCATCTGATGAAGAGGATTCAGAAGGGTCCAGTTCGTGGAATCTCCCTTAAATTGCAGGAAGAGGAGCGCGAACGCCGCATGGACTTTGTGCCTGATGAGTCAGCTATTAAGACTGATGAAATTAAGGTTGACAAGGAAACCTTGGATATGCTTGCTGCTCTTGGCATGTCCGACATTTCTGGGCTTGTTGAAGTTGAGCCACAGAGCATGATTGCTCCTCCAGTTTTTGGTCGAGGTGGTGGCAGGAGGTACTGAGTTAATTGAGGCTTTGTGGCTCAATCAAGAATGAGAAGTTTAGGTTCTTATTAATCAGTACTTCTTGTGTTTGTTATGAATGCTTTTGTGACTAGTTTTCTTTACTATTTTAAGAAGGGTGTTTAGTTAAAACTTGAACTCTGGCATCATACTTTAGTTGATTTAATGGACTTGTTTTGTCTTTTCATTTTATTTGTTTTACTGGGATGCAACTTACTGAAGTTATAATGCATATTAGTTTTGCAGTTGCTCTTTAGATTGTTTGTTGCATTGGCTTGAATTGGATCTCCTATCATGGTGTGGTGTTGAGGCAATTATGTAGTAGTTTTACTTCAACTGTGGATAATAGTTGAATTCTAACTATTGGTTCATGTCTGACTTGAACATGGTTTCGTTACTATTGAAATTTGGGTACTTGTTTGTTGGGAATGCTTCACCAATCAGGCAGTTGGTAGCCTTGAATGATGAGCATACTTACATCGTTTATGCCTCCAGTTCTTGAAACGGAGCGGGGGTATACCAATGTTGTCTATTCAATTAGACTATTGTGGAAAGTCCTAAAAAATTTTCTACTCTACTTCGTACTTACGAGCATTATGTTTTGATTTATGGTGAAAACCAGTATTGTTGAGTTGTGGATTGCGGACAACACAGCCTTGGAATTGGTTTTAGCAATGAGAATTGTGTTATTGCGGTAATGATTGTACTTCTTTAACTTTAGTAAGACATTTCTTAAACTGATTTGAAGGTAGTATATTTGGTTTAAATTTCAAGATTCATCTGCAATTTCCAGATTGACGAGGGTTACCTAATATTATCTGTCAATACTTAGCAATGGGTCATTTTTGTTTTCTCTGCATAATTCAATTTTACTCCCATCGGCATCACTTCAGGAATTTATACTCTGTTAATGCAAATATTTGACTAACTTTGACCAATAAGATATCATTTCTAACCTTGGAATTATGTGTAAGATAAATGAATATTCAGTTTACCATTGAATCAATGTAAATATGTAATTA
This sequence comes from Citrus medica, assembly GCA_002013955.2. Lineage (NCBI taxonomy): Eukaryota > Viridiplantae > Streptophyta > Magnoliopsida > Sapindales > Rutaceae > Citrus > Citrus medica. Next base: position 411,167 of record MKYO02013344.1, read on the forward strand.
CAAAGAATAGAATATTAAAAATATTCGCATAATATTGTCAACCAACACCAAAGTAAAAGTCAAATTTTTGTGAAATTGCAACGGTCCTAAACCCCCAAGTCCAATTCACATCAAATTGTTAAAATTCTGATTAAATGCAGAGGAGGTGTGTCGTCGTGGGGCGTTGGCTAACTGTGGCACCAAGCAGCATCTTCAAAACTTTAAAATTTTAATTGATCCTCATTTTTTTATCATCTTCTCAGAAATATGTTTCAAGAAATTAATATGATTAAATCTAAGTTAAAAGGTCTGTTTTACCATTTAGCCTGTTAAAAAATTAACACAAAAGTTTATAAGGGGTGTGCATTATATTTATACCTCCACTAAAGTTTCACTCTAGCAAAATAAAAGATATGATCGAACCAAATTTGTGGCATTACTAGAAATGTTGCATTGTTCTAATTTGCATTGTTGTAAAAACGCATTCCTATATATCAAGAAACATTTTTTCCCCCGAACTATTTCTATTGGTATTCACTTTCTCATAATTAGTTTGTAACATAAACCTTCTTAATAATAATAATAATTGAGAAAATTAAAATAAAAAATTGTTTGTCTAAATACTTGTATAAAAGTCCTTTTCTTTGATGCTAAGGCTTCAGTATTATGGAGTGACCTCTCTAAAATTTAAATCTTGGGTAAGAGTCTCACTAGAGGGCATATGCCCCCCAAAAAAAAAAAAAAACTCTTTCTCTCTCGTAACGAATAATTTTATTTTAGATATTAGAAGAAATTAAATATATAAATAGTCTATATATATCTATGCAAATGTATTCTTCAAATCAATAATCACCAGTTTATATCTTGCTATTGTTGGGGAAAATTAGTTTTAAAAAAAACTTTTAGGATCGATCTCATGCAATATATAAAAATTCGTAATCTAAAAATCGTATCTTAAAAATCTGAGAAGATGAACAATTTTTGTTTTTTTCACTGAAGTGATTTAGGCTCTCAGATCACGATCCGTCACCACTATTCCTGTTAGATCACGACCCACCACTAAATAATCTTTCAGGCTATGAATTAGGTTTGATCTGCACTTGACGTGTGGGCGCCTTTATCACTACTAAAGCAACTAGCAGGAGAAAAATTTTCTCTCAAATTTAGAGAGAAAAATTCTTTTTCTCTGAACTATATAATGCGGCTCTCACTTCTTTTTTTAGAGAAAATAAGCCTTTTTATATCTACCTTTAGTGAAAACTCTAGGCTCCAAAAAATAAAAACCAAAAGTCATGTTACTTGCTTTTTCTATAGGGGGCCCATATTGTAAAATAACATAAAGCCCCTTACACATAAGCGTATTAAATAGAGCCTCCCACTAAATGATTTATTTAGGATTTTGACTCAAATAGCTAGTTATCTTGCTTATTAATTCAATAATGGTGCAGTCAATTGAATGAGCTAACCCAGGATTATTTGAGAATATACAATAGTGGCTACAATAATTAGGCCTGTAATTAAACTAGCCTAATTATTTAATACCAAATCTACTCCACTAAAATATTGGAACTGACCTCCATAATTGTATGATCGAATAATAATTCGTCTCAAGCCACATTAATTTCTTTACTGCACAATCCTTTGTACCACATCGTTAATTAAATTGATATCTCAACTGTCTAATCAATTTAATAACATCTTATTCCTTGATACTTACTGATTTTTTCTAATGATAATTTTTAACATACTAAATATGTTGACACTCTGGGCAGAGAATTCTATGATCAAGTGCCGAAAACCCATCAAGAGATGTGTCAATGTGCAAGTGTACACAACAAGTAATAAAGTGATGAATATTCAAGATCGTCTCCACATGGATTGAAGTTTCTAGAAATGCTACAGCAACTACAATAGTACAATCTACCTTTATTCCGAGATGAACAAATGTAAAGTTGGTTACTATTGAAATTGATAGTTGTGAGAGAATAAAATAAACTAAATAAAAATGAGAAAACGGTAATTGAATGATTAAACTATCTTTATGGGCTGACTGCTTTTCACAAAGTTAACACCAGTTGCTATAGCATTATCTATAGCACTGGGCAGAATTTATTTTGCATCCTCAACCGTCGCATATTGGAATTCTCACACCTTTAAGTATCTTAGTAATGACCAGTTGCTATTCTACTTACGACATGATATTATGAACATTCATTCTCTCTACCTTACAAGGTGAGTACCTAGTCTAGTTTATCACAAATCTTAACTTCAAGTATGGCCTTTATGGGATTCAAGATAAACTTAATCTAGGAAACTTAAATTATGATCAAGTATTACTCCAATAATATCCATTAAGATATGCCCTTTTGCGGCTATATCTTAACTTAAACCATTAAATGAGTGGTCAACCGAAGTAACAGTTATAATAATAGCTACTAGAGTAAAATGTTACAGCAATGATATAGCAACTTATAAGAACAGTCAAGAACCCATTAAATTATTTGTCACTCAGCTACAAGCAAATTTAGTTCATATTCTGAAAGAGAAAAATAAACAACAACATATTGGTCACGGAATACATTAGTTCAGTCAAAGAGTGAAGAAAGGCGTTCAAATAGCTTTGTTGGATTCTTCAATGATGCTGCAACCGTTCCCTTAAATTATGATTTTCTTTTTCTTTCTCTCCAGTGTTCCAATGATAATTCCTTGCCGCCGTTTTCTGTGATGCGCGCCTCTATTTATACTGAAAACTAGAGTAAACAAAAGCCTCGGGCGTACATGAGTCAAATTAGGAAACTGCAGATCGCAATTCTGCAGTTAACCCGCGTTAAGTTCTCTCCCTCGGTGTTCCAGGATTGCTACAACAATGGCCGCTCCCGCAACTGCTATAACACTGCACTGTTCTCGGTTGTGTTTCACTTCTTTTGTGGCCATATTCTTTCTTCTTCTTGTTAGCATAATATTTCAGCATCCCTTCATGGATTATAAACTTCTGAAAACCTACAATTATGAACATGTTTTGAGCATAAGTTACTTTAAATCAAGCAAAACTTATTAAGACTAACTAAAATGGATGTTTATGCAAAACATAACCAAAATATAATAAAAACATATCATTTACTCTCTAAGTGGTCTTGATTTAAGTCTAGAATTGCTGTAATAACTCTAATTTCATAGAGTTATCACTAACCCATGGATCATTTTGAAATATAAGTGTGCAACCCAAAAGGGGGGGTAAATTGAAATTTTAAAAATTATCCTAGCAAATTCACACAACAAGCAATCTAATGTCTTAATAAAAATTGAAAGCAATAAGTTCAATCAAAGTACAATAATTAAATAGCAAGGGAAGAGAAAGCAAACTCAAGGATTTTTACGTGGTTCGGCAATCCCCGCCTACATCCACGCCTCCAAGCACACCGGGCTTGAGGATTTCACTATCCAAGCCTTTCCAAGGCTTCAAACGATTACAATTGACTTCAAGGTGTCAATGAACCTTTACAACAAGAGATTATATCTCCAATCTCTTCACCCCAAGTGTTTCTCACACTTGTACTCTCACAATTTGATGTGAAATGAAAAATACAACAATCAATCTCTCTTTAAGAGTGGATATACAAATTGAAGAACAAAGATGATTTAATGAATGATGATTCACGAAGTTGAAGCTCAATATATGTTGTGTGCACTTGTTCTTGCTTGCTTGGATTACCAAAAATGAATTGGTTTTGAGTTTATATAGTTTGAACTCAAAAACTAGCCGTTACTCACATTCTAGGCGTATCCGGTTTGCCGGTTATGGAATCCGGTAAGCCGGATTTATGTTACCGTTAAGACAAAATTCAAAATTCTGCCTATCCGGCTTGCCGGTTTCGAAATCCAGTAAGCCGTTTGCGTTCTGGATGCATTCTGCCCCGAATCCGGTTTTTCAGTTTTTATAACCGGTAAGCCGCTTGCTACAGTAACCTGCACATTGCACTATTTTTTGAAATTATAGTTTGACCCCAAAACTTTACTACGACCCAAAATGTTATGAAACTTTGCAAATGGGTCCAATTTCAGAATTTCTAAGTAATGCTTTGTTAATCCCAAAACTTTCTAAAATTATAATATAGCCAAAAATGCTATGACACTTTTCAAATAAGTCCTTTACCAAAATTTCAAGCAATACTTGTTTATTTCAAAGTTTTTAAAATTCTTTCAATTAAACCATAAACTTTGAAAAACAACCAATTTCATAAAATCATTTTTCCATTAAATATGAAACATTTATAATGTGAAAATAATGATTTATTTAAAAAGAATAAAAATAATCAATTTCATAAAATCATTTTTCCATTAAATATAAAACATTTATAATGTAAAAATAATGATTTATTTAAAATATATTTTTCAATAATTTGAGCTTAAAAGATTAATCATTCTTAATCTTGTTTGTTATCATCAAAATCAATATTATGAGAACATATATGTTAACAATCTCCCCCTTTTTGATGATGACAAACATTTCATGTATTTAAAGAATGATTCCACAAATTGCTCCCCCTAAATATAATATTCTCTTACAATTTGCCAATTAGCTAAATTAATGATTTAAATACATAGATTTTTCTCCCCCTCATCATCAAAAAGAAAAACTTAATTGGCAAAGAAAAAAATAGTAATTTGTTTTTTATAAATTTGAAAACATGTATTCTTCTCCCCCTTCATCATAAAAAAAAACGTAAAGGAAAAGAATAAGAGTAGGAATTTTGTTACCCATGTTGTCCAAGTAGAAATTTCAATACATTCTTCCCCTAACAACAAGCATCACTTCAAATACAAGATTAGTAATATCACATCGAGCATATAATAGATCATGATAAAAGCCAACTCCATACACAAATAATCACACCAAAATATCATGAACCATTATTCCATTAATTACCAAATCAACAACTCATAGCATAAAATTTATCATATAAAACACCCATGCAATCAAATCACCATTATATCTCAAAATCATCAAAAACATCATCATAATCAAGTATCAATTATCAAAACAATTACTCAAAATGCATATTATTCAAAAATCATATTATATGCTCCCCCTAAATATATGGCCAATTTAAAAATTTAACCGAAAGGATTTTATCCAAAAACATATCATATTTATCTCCCCCTTCGTCGTAAAAAAGAAAAGATAGATAGATGCAATTGAAACAAGATAAAAAACATAATAATTTGATGAAGATATTACCCATTTTGTATGAGCAAAAATTTCGGTAAAGTCTCCCCTTAAAAATGGACAAATTCTCAAATACACAACATGATTAAAAAGATATAAGTTTCAACAATTATAACAAACCAATAACTCCATCAATTCATCAAACAATGCACATATAATCATCAATCATCAAAATCAATATGAGTTCCCCCAACACTTGTAACAATTAAATCTGAGAATTCCATAATCATATATCAACCATTAAAAGAATGCTCAAAATGCATGTTATTTCCCCCAATTTACATCATTAAAATGATTTATTACTTTGTCTCCCCCTTTGGACAATAAAAATGTTAAAAAAAATTATTATCCAAAATAGAACAAGTAATAAGCTAAGAAAGGGAATGCAAAAGTCATAAGAGCATAATGTCAACAATTCAAGCTCTATAATTACTAATCACATTTTAGAAATCAAGACAACTAAACTCATCAAAGATCTAATGTGACATTTTAATATAACTTACACTCTCATATGTGCTAAGATCTTAATGATCATGTATTTATCCCCTTTTTGATATCATTTAAAGCAAGTAATGCATATTTAACAATGCGTCAAGAAAGGACAAAAATGTATCTATTCACCAATCATAAATTCCATAAGATCAAATACAATGGAATCATCAAAGCACATTCTTCATCATCAAAACTTAAGTAAAGCATAAGTACATAATAGCAATATATAGATCATCAAAATCAACATATGCCAATATATAGATCATCAAAATCAACATAACTATTAAGAAAAGCCATCATTATGAGCTAAAGAACAAGTGATCAAATCCATTATTACAAATGTTTATATATATTTCTAACTGATGATCTAGTAGTTACATCTTGTGATGGATCTCCTAAAATTAAGTCCGTAAGGTGAGAAGAATCATATAATTCAAAATCATAGCAAACATCCATATAATCCAAAATGCAAAATAAAAGAAAAATAAAACAGTAAATGAAATGTTGGTGTGTCTAAATACAAGCATAAAGGATTTGAAGTGAAAAAGGATGAGATTGATGGATTTTAGAGAGATATTGCGTGAGAGAGGGAAGCAAACGATTTTTAGAGAGAGAGGGAGATCCGAAATGCCGAATGAGTGAGGAAGAAGAGCAGTGCCCATTTAACCGCGCAATCGGTTTGCCGGAAGTCACTAACCGGCTGTCCGGTTAGTATCTAGAAGTTGGAAAAATCGAAACCGGTTTGCTGAAGTGCAACTCAAATCCGGAATTCTGGATTGACAGAACCGGAAATTCGGTTTGTTCCAGCAAGCTTTCCTTGTGAATCCGGCTTTCCGGTTTTGCTAACCGGTAGTCCGGTTTGAGGTAGAAAGTTGCCTCTTAAATTTAGTTTTCTGGATTTTAAGAACTGGTTATCCGTTTTTGAGGCAGAGAGAAGGCTTAGCAAATCCGGTTTTCCGGATTGAAAATCCGATTATCCGGAATTTGTCCCGAGAGAGATGAATAAAAAAAAAAGTTTTTCCGGATGAATAGAAGGGTAATATTTGCTAACTCTTATACTTGTATTACACTCACCATTTTATTTTTGGCTTTTAAAATTGATTAATTTTAAATCATTTTGAGATTTAAAACTTTTCAATAAGCCATTTAATACATGAGACATAAATGCATACAAGACCAAACATATGAAATCGTATCAAACAATGATGTCAATTTTATAAGTGAATGATGATATAACACAATTAATGACACAAGAATTCACACAT
>MKYO02013344.1:418975-471656 GCA_002013955.2 Citrus medica
GCATCATGTAATTCATCATAAGTAGGAAGATCATTTACCTCATCAAGTTCATCATCCGATTTATCTCCAATTGCCATAAGTGCCAAATTCGACACTTCATGAAATTCCTCCTCGTTTGTAGTCTCCTCATACACAATTTCAAGTTTTCTCCAAATTTCATAAGCATTAGAACAATTTGAAACTCTATGAAATTCATTTTTATCTAAAGCACAAAATAAAGTATTCATACCTTTCGAATTTAAAGACATATTTTTCCTATCCAACTCACTTAAAACATTCTTTCTAGGAATGAGTAAATCATCACAAACAACTTCCCAAATTTCATAATCTAAAGCTTGTAAATAAATTCTCATCCTAGTTTTCCAATAAGGATAATCATTTCCGTCGAAAAATGGAGGTCTAGTGATAGATTGGCCTTCCATGATGGTTGAGTTAATTTGGGTTGCTATGGATCTTTAACTCTAGACGGTTAAGTCTACACAAGAGCACCTTGCTCTGATACCAAATGAAATATAAGTGTGCAACCCAAGAGGGGGGGTGAATTGGAATTTTAAAAATTATCCTAGCAAATCCACACAACAAGCAATCTAATGTCTTAATAAAAATTGAAAGCAATAAGTTCAATCAAAGCACAATAATTAAAGAGCAAGGGAAGAGAAAGCAAACTCAAGGATTTTTACGTGGTTCGGCAATCCCCGCCTACGTCCACGCCTCCAAGCACACCGGGCTTGAGGATTTCACTATCCAAGCCTTTCCAAGGCTTCAAACGATTACAATTGACTTCAAGGTGTCAATGAACCTTTACAACAAGAGATTATATCTCCAATCTCTTCACCCCAAGTGTTTCTCACACTTGTACTCTCACAATTTGATGTGAAATGAAAAATACAACAATCAATCTCTCTTTAAGAGTGGATATACAAATTGAAGAACAAAGATGATTTAATGAATGATGATTCACGAAGTTGAAGCTCAATATATGTTGTGTGCACTTGTTCTTGCTTGCTTGGATTACCAAAAATGAATTGGTTTTGAATTTATATAGTTTGAACTTAAAAACTAGCCGTTACTCACATTCTAAGCGTATCCGGTTTACCGGTTATGGAATCCGGTAAGCTGGATTTATATTACCGTTAAGGCAAAATTCAAAATTCTGCCTATCTGACTTACCGATTTCGGAATCCGGTAAGCCGTTTGCGTTCTGGATGCATTCTGGCCCGAATCCAATTTTCTGATTTTTATAACCGATAAGCCACTTGCTACAGTAACCTGCACGGTGCACTATTTTTTGAAATTATAGTTTGACCCCAAAACTTTATAAAATTGTACTACGGCCCAAAACGTTATGAAACTTTGCAAATAGATCCAATTTCAGAATTTCTAAGCAATGCTTTGTTAATCCCAAAACTTTATGAAATTATAATAGCAAAAAATGCTATGACACTTTTCAAATAAGTCCTTTACCAAAAATTCAAGCAATACTTGTTTATTTCAAAGTTTTCAAAATTCTTTCAATTAAACCATAAACTTTGAAAAACAACCAATTTCATAAAATCATTTTTCCATTAAATATGAAACATTTATAATGTGAAAATAATGATTTATTTAAAAAGAATAAAAACAACCAATTTCATAAAATCATTTTTCCATTAAATATAAAACATTTATAATGTAAAAATAATGATTTATTTAAAATATATTTTTAAATAATTTGAGCTTAAAAGATTAATAATTCTTAATCTTGTTTGTTATCATCAAAATCAATATTATGAGAACATATATGTTAACACATTTGGGAACATACAATAGTGGCTATAACAATTAAGCCTGTAATTAAATAAGCCTAATCGTTTAATTCCAACTCTACTCTACTATAAGATTGGAACTGATCTCCATAATTGTATGTTCGAATAATAATTCGTCCCAATCCACATTGATTTCTTTACTGCACAATCCTTTGTAGCACATCATTAATTAAATCGATATCTCAACTGTCCAATCAATTTAATTACATTTTATTCCTTGATACTTATTGGTTTTCTCTAATGATCATTTTCAACATGCTAAATATGTTGACACACTCTGGCCAGAGAATTCTATAATCAAGTGCTAAAAACCCATCAAGAGATGTGTTGTACAAATTTTATATTGTTAATCTATAACTCTAATACTCATAATTGCTCATACCAAGATACTGGATAATCTTGACTATAAGTATGTGTCGTGCCCATTGGTAACTCAAATGGAATAATAATTACAATAATGAAATCATAATTAACTCAAGATTAAGATTACAGTAAAATCAATGTCTATGAGATTTAATAAGTTTGACAGTTATTATAAAGTTAATTAAATCTCATATGTGATCATATTCAATGTAGTCGTACTACATCAATAAATTCATACATGATTAAGACAAATCATTCAATGAATTCATTACAGTCTATACTTAAATAAAGTGTCCAACTTTATTTATCAACTGCGAACTAAATTTATTTAATCATAAAATAACTTGTATTTATGTCTTCTGTGAATCCGCAAGATAATCACATAAATACATATAATATGATTAAATGGACTTTAATCAAAATATTAATGCAATTAAGATAATTGAATAAAATATCTTATTTATTTTATTAATCATAAAAATTATTTATTATAATTAAATAAGCATATATGCTTTTAAAGAGCATATTTTCCCAACAACTATATCATAAAGTTCACGTTGGTATTCATGGGTGATATAAGAAGCTAGGGTACGTTGGTATTCATGGGTGATATAAGAAGCTAGGGTCTTTTATCGAACAAGAGATCGGATATAATCAAGATATGACAAAAATTCAAAATTATCATGAAAATTATCGTGAAAAGAAAATTCAAAATTAATTGATGTCTTTGTCCGAAGTGCAAGTACAATTCAAATTGGATGAGTACGAACAATACCATCCATTGATGGGTGGTGAGCTCCCATGTTGGCTATCATAATTTTTTTTTAATACATTTAGCATACTCATAATTTTTTCTTGATTCATTCTTAACAACTAGAAGTTCATTAACAGAAAACAAATCAAATAATTCAAAATTGTTTGTCAAACAATATCAGTCAAAATTCATCCCACAAAAGAAATTGTTTTGAATTATTAAATTTAATTATTTAAACGAAATAACTCTTCCTATTTGAATTGTACTTGCACTTCTGACAAAATAAGTTAAGTGTTAGTGAATGTGATAATTGAACTTGAAGTTTAAATTACAGCAGCACGCACTTGATTATAGCTTACGTGCTAACATGTTATTTAGCTGAGCTTCCAATTCGATTCTGTGAACACACATACCTTATAATTGTAACAACTTAGATGGCTAGTTACAGTCAGTAATAGTATATTTACTGACATTGTAATTAGTTGATTTAGTTTTACAGAATAATAAGAACACTCCCTAGAATGTCTTACTCAAAATTCTCTGTTTTCTTTCATTTTCCTCTTCACTTTCTCACTTCCCAAACACACTCAACTACAAATTCTTTCATTAAGTCATAACACAAAAATAAATGAATTGAGAAAAAAATCTATTCGTTTCTTTCCTTTTTCGGTAGTTGTTCTAGTAAAAGTCAAATACATGTACATGATAAGGTTTATGTTGGTTAATTCATGGATTGTGTACCTAGCTAGAACCTAGAATCTCTGTATACTCAACAAAATGATTATTTCAAACGAGAAATTTAACGGAAAACAAGACATGTTAAAAAATGTCCCCAAAAAAAAAAAAAAATGAAATCAGCTCATAGTGTTGGATATAGGAAGATTGTTGAAACGAGGACATAGAAGTTTTAAATTATTAACCCTCAGAGCAACTAAAAACTACATAAACAGTTCAACAAGACTCACTGATCTTTAATAGGAGTAAAGAGTAATTGGCGCTGGCCACGAAGGACTGTAGAAGTGCTCTAGCTCGACACCACATTGCATAGCTAGAGAAGGTCAAGTAGACAGTATCCAGATCATATGGATGAGAAGCTATGATCATTTCATCCGAATTGAGGGCTTTATCGTTTCCTTGACACCGTATCCTTCAAATAAACCTTATGCACCAACCTCCATTGGCCTACGTAAGTTACCACACTCTTCAAACTGACACCATCTGTTAAAAAATAATGGACGATTAATCACTCAACATTGCCCTGCACTGCTCCAAGGATCGTTTGCAGCAATTGTAATATCTTCATTTACCCAGTGGAGGATCCCATTGTGAGCAATAAGATATCGAGACCAATGCAAACTATACAAGCTCTTAGGTGATGAAACCAAACATTGGCTCCATTTACCAATCTCTCTGATCAGACAATCTCCACAGTAAACTCATTACGGATAGCCTGTAATAAATACTCTCAAGGTCAAGGGTCTTGCTCTTGATCTTCTTCTCTGTAAAGGGGGTTGCTTGCTGCTGAGGAGGGGCTTGTACTAAAAAAATAACCATGCATTTAATGAGTTTTATTTATATTATATGAATTTCACTCAATCGTAATAAACATCTTTGAATTACACAAAAAGATGTCATTAAATTAATAATGAAATCCATAAAATGTTAAATACGGATACCATAATTATTTCATTCTTTTGTAACAACATTACACGACCAATCAATTTAATAAAATATCAATATGGTTAAACAATTGTTGTGTAGTCTAAAATTTATAATAAAATTTTCAACATCGATATCAAAGTCGTTCAAAATCCCATGTCGTTGAAGAAACTTTGTTAATCTATAACTTTTTATATCTTTTCTTATTTTACTCTTATATATTATTATTTATTAGTGATAAATTTTATTATATTATAGGAAAAAATGGTTAAAAACACTAAAAAAAAAAGGCCAAGTTAACATTCATTGTAATAGTACTGAATTTTGAAACATACTTGGAAAATGGAAGAATGCATGTTTCATCCCTAATAGATGTCATATTAACTACTTACAACCCTACTACATTTTTAATGACATGTTTCATGCATTTCGTTAAGGGATAGCGGAGCTAATTGTGAAAATAAGAACAAAACATGTATTTAAAATGTAATATTTCAAAATTAAATTAAAATCTAACACAAGTCATTGGGATTAGATGAAAGTGAAAAATGCAAGCACTCGTTTGGTAATTTTATTGAGATAATCATTTTCATCTTCTCTTTAATTTTTGTATCATACTACTTAGAAATATCATAAAATCCTCTATGGAGGGGTAGAATAGTAAATGAATAAAAAATTATTAACTTTATATGTCATCTCTTAACGAGAGGGAAGAAACATGTATTTAAAAATCTATTAGGGATGTGAGAGATAAATATAACATGAGTTTGATTATATTGGAACCGCTCTAAGATAGAACACCCTTTCATAACCACATAATTAAAATTATAACGTGTTTTTTACTATTTATCACTTTACGTGTGTGGTTATGATTTGTGGTCTACCTTAGAGTAGTTCCAAAGTAGTCATGACCATATAACATTTATCAAGAATGAAATATGCATTTTCCGAATAATTTACTAAAGTAATTTTTCAAATAATTTACTAAAGTAACAATGACATTTGATCATTTTCCCTAAAAAATATGATGTAGAAGGGCATCCTCTTTCAATCATCACCAAATTCCGCGTGTATTGGCAATGTGATGATGATTCAAATTGACCTGTTGAAAATTAATGACCTAACCAAATGGGCATAAAGAAAATGTATTGGAGTAAGGCAATTAAATCATTACCACATATAATGTTTCACGTCATGACTAAAGAAATATGTTAACATGTCTTATAATCTTGGTAATTAATTTTCTCTTGATCCAACTTTAATATTAACAAGAGTAGTGATTGCAGAAATCCCAACGATGGTAGGCACTGAGGGAATTTTTCCCATGTAGGGAAGGTACGAGGAGCAATTTTATATCTAATGTCTTGTTTAGAGAAGGGACGATGACGATTGATGGTAATTAAGTGGAATCCTAATACCCTCCACCTTTCCCCTTTTCTATTTCTAATTTTTTTTTCAAAAATTATTTGTGAATACATCTAAAATTTAAATTGTAAAATATGAGTGTGAATAACAAATATCATAATATTGATAAATAATATAAATATGATTTAATATCAATAATTTGATGTATTTGCCACCATTATTTAATGAAGTTTAATGAATCATTTTGTTAATAATTTTTTCCATGTGACTTTTGTAATAGATTAAATTAATGCACGGGATATTATCAAGTTTTGTTTTTGGATAAGTTCATAGATTGTCTTGTAATGCAGATGGCGTTGACTAATTTGACGGTAATATAATTTTACTTTCAATTTTTTTCTTTAATATGATTAAATCACGTCAGAAAATAAAAATAGCAGTTATTCGAGAATTTGATTCTCTCAGGAATTCCCTATTGTTATTCATAGATCCTCATCTTTTCCCCTTAAACTCATCTTCTCCCCTTAATCAATTCTAATGGAGTCAGAGGATATGAGAACATAAACAAAATATTAGAGATGGGTACGAGAATATTGATCCACTTACCTCCTCTTCATATTGCCATCCCTAGAGAGGAGTGACTTTATTCAAAGTTTTTGTATTCATAAACTTTCCATGTTGTTTCTCCTTCTTCTACATGTAGCAACATACAAATCATACACAGAACTCTCCTGAATCAGCCTAAGCAATATGAAATATGTCAATTTATGAAGGGGATATACTAAAACAGTGTTTACTGTTCTTATCCTCTAAGCTATTGAAAGTATAAAACTTCCCCAATTTACCATAATAGAGACGAAAACCTAGTCTTGTCAGATTCTTTTGTATAGGAGAACATTTTTTTAATTTTTAATTTTTTTAACTTCTTGTGCGTCCAACTAGCTTAACCGATGGGTTACGTTTTGTGGAAGATAAATAACAACTATAGTGAAAACTTTTATACCTTTCAAAATAGCTATAATAATGCTAAGAGAACTAATAATTAATTATAGGAAAATATCAACGTAACTATGACAATTTGATATTATTTTTCATATTTATATGTACATAATCAAGATTCTTACTATATGTACGTCTATTATTTATACTGTTTCGAATTACAGAGACAATGTTAATACTTCATTCACTAAAGATAATAACGTGAATCAATTTCAAATAATTATTTAGAATATTCAATTTCTCTGACAAAATACTATGGCCATTTAGTAGACAAGCTTCAGGATAGATTAAATTGATAAGATTGAATTGGACTAACTATATAATAAGATTAAATCGCATTGATCAATTAGGCAGGATTGTATATAAAAGTGTCTTGTACATTTGCACAGGATTAGAGTGGAGGATTTTAAATTTAGTTGAAACTGGAGACTTCTTGGGTTTTATAACTCAAATCTTGTAGCCACTGTACATTGCTGATCAGCGAACGTTGATTTTGTTGACCTTGCCAGATTGATGAAGAGTTATGAGATCATGTCTGTTTTACCATTAGTTCAAATGCTTCTTTTATATTTTGGCAGAGATCGAACCTCAGGCAATATGGACATTGCTAAAAAGAAGTGGAGAAAGTTTCAGTCATATGACATCAACATTAATCCTAGGCACAAAAAACTGAATATTTCGAGATAATTATCCGTATTCATAGCCATTCTTAAACAAAATCAAATGCTACAAACTTCAATATAAATATCCGAATACTGCTTATTTGAAACGGACTGAATACATACTACTTGAATAGACAAAATATATAGCATTTTAATCGATTAAATGTACGTCGTTGCCTCAGAAAGCTCACAGAAAACACTCTTCCGATCTCCTTTTTAACCGTCCTGCCCTGTGATTAGTAAAAGTGTGAAAACATAAAAATACAGAGTAATAATTAAGACACAACATAAATTTACATCACCTGGCAAAAGCTAAAGGTTAATTTGCATCACTCAGCTATCTCTTTGCATGTTGGATACAATTCTTTGTCCGAGAAGAATGTTCTTGATTGATTGTAATTGGTGGACAACATTTGTCGTGTCCATTCGATCTTCTGGTGACTCCATTGAACAAGCAACTCCGATTCTTGCCATAGCAACGAGGCATTCTATTTTGCTGTTGATTCTTGCTTGCCTTTGCCTCTGGTTAACATGAACAGCCAAATCTTCATCATCACTTAGAAGAGTTGAATCTACAATGTCCACCACATGATCAGGCAAGGCCGTCTTTGCAAAGTTATGTAGATTCATATCACCCTCAAACATGATATCTGTTGGTTTTTTTCTTATTACCAATTCTAACAGTAATATTCCTTAACTGTAAACATCTCCATTTATTGACACCTCACTTCCTAGGCCATACTCTGCTATTCAAATTAAAAAGTTAGTACATAATTTTTCAAAAGAAATTGAAGAGTATTTGCAAATGAAAAAATGTTGCAATGTTTGTTTGAAACGTTACAGTGAAATCTTCATAAAGAGAGCATTTTTTGTATCTTTTTGGAGATCATGTTGTAATAAAAATAAGAGATAATACCTGGAGCAATATAGCCAATAGATCCTTTGGCAAAGATGGAGCTTGTTTGCGCATGAGAGAGTGGAAGGAATCTTGCCAAGCCGAAATCACCTACATGTGCAATCATTTCCTCATCAAGAAGAACATTGCTGGGTTTTAGGTCACAATGTACTATTGGAGGTTGACAATCATGGTGCAAATAACTCAGTGCACATGCTACATCGATGCCGATGTCTAGTCTCTGAAGCAAATTTAAACTCCTTGGTACCTCTTCTGTTTCATCTTCTCTAGTGATAGGATGCAACCACTCCTCTAGGCTTCTATTATGCATGAACTCAAAGACAAGGGCCTTGAAATCATTACCTTGATAATCCACTCCTGAACATGCAGTGAGAATCTTTACAAGATTCCGATGCCTGATGTTCTTCAGCGTATTGCACTCAGCTATGAAACTCTTGAAAGCTCCATGATGAAGAAGATTAAAAACCTTCACTGCAACAGTTGTTCTACCCTCATCAAGAATTCCTTTATAAACAGACCCAAAGCCACCTACACCAATCTGATTTGCTGAGGTAAACCCATCCGTAGCATTGTACAGATTTTGGTATGATATGTTGGGGAATGAATTTATTGGACTACTTGGATTTTCTTCCTCTTTTCTTTTCCTTACCAAACAAAGAATCAGAAAAGATAGAGCTAAAGAAAGTCCTATAAGTCCAGAAATAATAGCCAGTGCTAATTTCAATGCAATGGTCAATTTCTTATGTTTAGATTTCTTTGAACTGCATGTTGGAAGCTGAAATTCAGGTATGCCACCACATAGCTTGAGGTTTCCTAAAACCGAAGTAATATTTGCATTCTTAAAGACTCCTTCTGTTGGCACCACACCCTCAAAGTCATTGTTAGATAGATTTAAATTTTCCAACAATTGAAATCCCACCAAAAATTCAGGAATTTTACCCGAAAGGTTGTTTTGAGACAAATCTAAGACACCAAGACCTCTTAAAGAACTCAAAGCCGATGGAATAGGACCCTGCAAAAAGTTTGCTTGCATCTCTAATTGTTCCAATTTTATGCAACTACCAAGAGTGCTTGGAATCTCACCTCTTAGCTTGTTCGCAAAAACATTTAACATTTCTAGATTTTTTAGATTTCCAACTTCATTGGGAATGGATCCAGTTAGTTGGTTTCTAGACAAATCTAGATCAATCAATAACGATGATTGACCAAGGAATTGAGGTGGTATGGTACCAGTAAGATTGTTATTAGAAAGATCAATTATTGTCAAGGTTTTGTACTGGCCTAGGCCTGAAGGGATGCTACCCTGAAGAAAATTGTAACTTAAATTTAGAATGAATACCTTCA
The DNA here is from genome assembly GCA_002013955.2 of Citrus medica. Classification (NCBI taxonomy): domain Eukaryota; kingdom Viridiplantae; phylum Streptophyta; class Magnoliopsida; order Sapindales; family Rutaceae; genus Citrus; species Citrus medica. The sequence goes on from MKYO02013344.1 coordinate 428,843, forward strand.
AATTTCCAATAGAAGGTGGAATATTTCCTAGGAATCTGTTTTCCTGTAGGCGCAAATCCCTTAAATTTTGTAGCTCTCCGATGGCAGGGGAGATGGTACCTGATAATCGGTTGCTCCACAAATATAGCCTCTGCAAGTTGACAGACTTTCCAATAGCTGCTGGGATGTTTCCAAATATTTCATTGTTAGAAAGGATCAATTCTTCAAGATTTGTTGACAAGTTGCTAATGCATGGAGGCAGTAACCCTCCAAAATTGTTGAAATCTATAGCCAACCGTTTTAACCTTGTTGCATTAGTCAAAGAGCAGAGGAAGTTTAAATCGCGGTGTCCTCTACTCCCAAGACTGTTCTTTGTAATTGAGAATATAGAAAGCCTTTGTAGCTTTTCCAAATAAGGCACTTCCCCCGTTAGTTCATTACCATTGACTTCAAATACTCCCAAGTTCGAGGCATTGGATATAGCAGGTGGAATACCCCCAGTAAGTTGGTTTACAATAACGCTGAAAAATTGGAGATTTTGGAGAGTAACACCAAAGTCCTGGGGAATAACCCCTTGAATTTGGTTCACTCCTGCATCAAAAATTCTGATGGATGAGATATTGAAGATTGAGGAAGGAATAGTACCAGAAATCCTATTGTCAGCCACTGTCAGGTTCACAAGATTCTTTAACCGGCCAAAAGTATCAGGGATACTCCCATGCAAATTATTGCGGAACAATAGCAGAGAACTAATGGATGATAAGTTTCCGAACGAAGGAGGTATACTTCCTGTCAGAGGGTTACCACTTACAGAGAGATATTCAATCTTTGACAAGGAGCCAAGTTCTGAAGGAATTTTTCCCACCAACTGATTAAGATATAGTCTGACCTGAATAAGGTTTGAGCAGCTGGATATATTGGCAGGAATTTCTCCACCAATTGAGTTATTGTTAAGAGCCAGTACTTGCAATCTTCGCAAAAGATCAAATTCTGAAGGGATTTCATGGTTGAAGCTATTGTTGCGGAGATCTAGAACTTTAAGAAAGCTCAAATTTCCAACGTGAGGTGATATATATCCTGCAAGTTTAAGGGACTTCAAGTCCAAGATTGTGACTCTCTGGTGCTGCCTACGACTACATGTAACACCATACCATTGGCAGAAGTGAATGGATTCATTCCATGAGCCCAAGACACCAAGAGGGTCATGAGTGATCTTGGACTTGAACTCAAGCAAGGCTAGCCGGTCTGTCTTATTCCCGGCAACTGTAGAAGCCGTCACCCCAAGGAATTCAGGAACGAGGTGCAGACTAAAGTAGAATACTAGGACAGCATACAGAGCAAAAAAAGAGCAGGACACTTTTATGCCCATGTTGAATTAACGGCAAATTTCTCTCTTTCAGTATAGCTAGTTTTTGGTGAAGTATGGGTTTCTTGATGTTGGAGGTTCAAGAATAGATATTTTAATATTATCACATACCGTTCGTTCTCGTAGGCTTCAACTTCAATTGTTTTCATTAATTCTTGGTGGAAATTGAATAATGACGGGGGGGATTTTATTCAAACTTGGATCGTATGAAATTTCTACGAATTTGAGGCCTACAACTTGAAGAATGGTTCAGCATATTTAACCTAAAAAACTATTTAACATTAAATATCTGATTATATTTTTTTCTTTTTACAATCTAAAAGCGCAAACAATGAAACTTTATACTCAAAAATTGACTTTTATAATAAAATGCTCAGGATAATGCCACTTGCTATAAGTTTAATATAATTCTTATAAATTATTTTGATAGACTTATTTCTTAAAAAGATTCTGAGAGTACCTAGAGCATGTAATTTATAAAGATTAATATTGTGATTATATTTGATGGTAACACGAGAAACGAAATTTGTGACTTTACTCCATCAGATTATAGCAATTTATAACGATTATTGTTGTGAAACTGGTGTTTTCTTTCTTTTTCTTTTTTTTTTTAAATTTGAGATGGTTAAAACCTTTTATCTCTTAATAGTAGTTTATGGAGGATTTGATTTATGAAAATTTAAAATTCAAGAATTAATATACACTAATTCACTAATTACACATAAGGACTTAATTACCAATTATCCTTCAACCAGAACTTTAATTGCATTTATTTTTGGGAAAAAAAGTACACCAAAAAAAATAATTTATTTATCTACAAATTTACAGAACTTCGGGTGCTTTTGGAATGAATTTAAAATAATGAAGATTTGATAATAATGTATTTAATGAGTTTTCTTTACATTGCATGAATTTTATTTAATACCAATAAACATCACTAAATTACATAAAAAGATGTCATTAAATTATTTATGGAACATTGGAACTGATAAAATGTTAGAAATGAGTAGCATAATTATTTCATTCTTTTATAACACCATCGCAGGGCACATCATATGTATGGACAAAATATTAATATGGTTACCAATTGTCGTATATATATTTTTAGAATTTATAATAAACTTTTCAATATCAAAGTTTAATCAAATTGTTACTAAGAACCCTGACTAACACTCTCTGGAATTGAAACAAAGACTTAGAAACAGAAAGCAAAACAATCACACAAGAACAAATCGTATCAATATGGTTCAGTCATTTTCAAGAATTACATCCACGGGTAAAGCTATCAGAGAGTTTTTATTGATGATTCAATGAAGAATTTTACAGAGCGCTCGTAAATCACAATACAAAACGATGTGTGTTTCTTAGCCAACCCGATGAGCAAAACGATGCCGTTTCAACGGTGTGTGTGTGCGCGCGCATTCACCATAATACTCAACAGTGATGATCAATCAAATTAACGTGCTGAAAGTGGGCATCATCTTTCGATCATCAATCAAATTAACGAGTTGAAAATTCAAGGCCTGACATTTTTAGTCTGATAAAGTGCGCGTAAAGAATACGTATTAGTGACTTTATTTCATGACATGACTAAGAAATGTTAACCGGCCTAAGCAAATATGAAACAATACGAAGTATCGTTACCTATAAAAAAAAAAGGGTATACTGAAATACCATTAATTATTTTTACCCTTTAAACTATTGAAAACATCAAACTTCTTCCTTCATTTATTATAAAAGAAGGAAAAATTAGATGAAGAACTTCATGACGCGACCCCAATTTGTCCTAATCTTTTGAATGGCAATGATGAGATCTCATTCATGTATAAATAAATTAAAATATGTCAATTTATGAAGAAATAAACTGAAATTTACATTATTTTTATTGACCAATAATGAGTTTACTATATCATATAAGTAAAATAATGAATGGCACCTAAAAAATACAATCAGCTTTATGTAGCAAAATGGGCACTACCAGAAGACTTAAATCATTTCACGACATGTCTAAAGAATGTTAACATGGACTTATAATTTTGCCAATTAATTTTGGCTTCGTCCACCTTTGATATTGACAACACTGACTTTATTCAAAGTTTTTGTGCTTATAAACTTTCCATGTTGTTTCTTCTTCTTTTTCTCTATGTAACAATATCCAAATCTATTAGACTTTAATTAGCCTGAGCAACATGGAAAGTGTCAATTTATGAAGCAGGGTACACTGAATAGCACTTATAATTAGGCAATTATCTACTGACTATCTGATCTTTCGGATTTTTTCAAAATTAAACAAACGTTTTGTTTATTTGTAAAATTACAACTAAATTTAACAATATTTTTTACTTGTCCACTTTTGTGTTGACAAAATTCAGAGAATTAATGGAATAGTGATCAAACAACATTTTGGCCCCAAATGTAAAATTATTGCTTTACCCTAAATCAATGACAAAAAAAAAAAAGATTGCATATTGTAGCCGTTGACTACTTTACCTAATTACATTTTCATAATTTGTATTTTCTATCAATTATTTTTATTTCATTTTGATTTGTAGATCTAAATCCCTTTGGACTATCTGGGTGTTTAGACATAATGTTAAGACACCAATATGATAGTGGCAACATTCGAATACGACTATGGCACATTATGTACTTAATCCCCAAATTTATCCATAGAGTCCTTAGAATTTGTAGGTGTAAATTCCCTTGGCTATATGTGGATGTTTAGACCTAATATCGACACACCAATACGATAGGAGACACACTATGTACTTAATCCCATATTTATTCATAGCGTGCCTAATTAAGAACTGAGTCACATAATTTTCAAACTAGTAATAAATATAAAATATAAATATGAAAGAGTATTATAATCATGATTTGAATACCAAGATAGAACCTATAACCTTAACATTTTTTTTATTTAGACCATTCCTTAACTTTTTTTCCTACAATTATTTTCATTTAATAATTTACTACGATATTTTTAATTTCTTGTAGTTCGACCCTGGATTTACTAGATTATATTATAACTAGACACTTTTATACTTAGGAGTAATCAACCACTTTTCAGTTGTGTCAAGGATCTAACAAAGCTAAGACGGGAGTGGGAGAGTGAAAAGTGTTGTTAACTTCAGGTGAAATTCTGCTTAAAAAAAATATTTGTGTATTATTGAAAAAGCCCGAAAGATTGGATGATCGATGGATAATCGACACGACTCAAAAGTATTATTACTTTAAGGTATAAGAGTACCTAGTTATAATATAATCCAGTGAGTTTGGGGTCGAACCACGTGAAATTTAAATATAGTAATCAATTTATTAAATAAAGAAAATTAAATGTAGGAAAAGAAATTAATAGGAATCAATCTAAAAATATGTTAAAGTTATGGGATCCACTTTTGGATTTCAAATTATGGTTATAACACTCTCATATTTGTATTTACTTTGCCAGTTGATTATTATGTCATTTAATTCTTAACTAACCATTGGTATAATAAATATGAACCAAGTACCTAATGTGCCACAACTACATTGAAGTGCCGATATTATGTCAAAATACCATATAAATTTGAAGAGATTTAGATCTAAAAATTAACATGACATAAAAAAATTGATAAGAAAGAAAAATACAACAAATAAAATAAACTTTAAGATTCACTTGAGAGAGTAATTAATCAATAATTTGAATCATTTAGCTTCACTTTTCACTTCAGCCCAAAACATTAGCCACTCATATTAAAAAACAAAACACTAATTTTATTTAACAAACTTCTAAAATATATTACAAGAGAATGAACTACATAAAAAAAGAAATTCATTTAAACCTCAATCTTAGCTTCCTCGTCTGTGGACTTCGCTCCTACTTGCATTCCTTTGCCTATAAAAGGCAAGGAATGCATCCTCTTCTTTTATTTTATTATTATTTATTTTATTTTATTTTTTTAATAATATGTATACATTGAAATGTGCGATAGTCAGGTGGCTTTTTCAGGGCTCGCTTCCTCTCTCTCTCTCTCTCTCTCTCTCTCTCTCTCTCTCTCTCTCTTTATTACATCTCCTCAATAATGCATTCTAAATGGCTCCAACAATTTTTCTTTGTTCTTAATTTTAATTCTAATTCCCTCTTTATTCCTGAATTATTGAGCATATAAAAATTAACATATTGCAAATTACTTTTAACATAAAAATTTATTAAGAGAGCATTAAGAAAATTTGGGAATAATGAGCTCATTAATCAACACTGTAAGGGAAAAACTGATAATTTAAGACCTACTAAATATACACTTTTTAGTGTCAATCAATAATTGTCCTTCTTTTCTATTTCAATCGCATTTGAACGATAATGTTTTTTGTTGTTTGGATAAAATAACAATTTTAGTCCTGTGACATCAGCAAGGTTCTAAAGAGTTAAGATGACAATGGACAAGTGAAGAAAATTGTTAAGTTCAAGTGAAATTTAGCAAAGAAAGTGTTTATATATTTTTGAAAAAGCCCGAAACATAGGGTGGTCAGTGGATAATTTCCCTTTACTGCTTTTATCCTTTAAACCGTTAAAAACATCAAACTTCCCCATTTACCATGAAATAGGCAAAAACAATTTATGAAGAATTTCATTAAAGCTACCACAACTTACCCAAATCTTTTAAATGGTAAATGGGTTCTTGTTGATGTTTAAATAATTTGAGAGATAAATTGAAATAATGTATGCCAATTTATGAAGGGGATAAATTTAATTTCTAATAATAGTGAGTTTTACTAAATCATATTGGTAAAATAGTAAATGAAATGAAAACAATTCAAGCCATTACCTTTTTTTTATTATGGAAAAACGATTATTTTACTTAAATAATAATGGCTTTTGATCAATTTCGCTAAATATTATAGTAAGTCTCGTATAATGATTCATACAGGTGGATATCTCTTGTTCCTATTTAGTTCCCTCCTTTCAATTTAATTTTGTTTTTTTATGTCTACATCTGTTGTTTCCATTTATGAGGTTTCTTTCACTTTCAGGGTTTCAGTAAAAATGGGTGTTTGTATCCTGCTAAATAGATGATACCAGTAATAAATAAGAAAATACTAAATATTGGAACTATAGAATTTCTCAATTCTGACACAAGTACATTAGACCTAATACAAATTTTTTTACTGCATTCAAACTAACACCAATCTAACCCATTTCAAGAATAAAATGTGACCAATTAACCAACTAAATCGAAAAATATAAATATTGACTAATTTGGCTAACATTGAACTTAATAAAAAGAAATGGTTGAATAACTAAAAAATTAAATTATTTAAGAATACACATTGAATACTAAGATTACGCATTGAATTTATCAAAATGGGTATAAAGAAAACGTATTGATAGTAGAATACTTAAATCATTTTCAGATATAATGATTGATAACACAATTGAAGAAATTTGAACATACACATATGTCTGTGGTATGAATAAAAAATTAATGATAAGATATTTTTCTTGTACTTTTAATTATTTTTAAACATTTTTCTTACAATAAATACATGTTTTATATTCTCAAGATAAATTATCAAATAAATCACCCATTTACCTCTCCTTTTCTTTAAATTTTTGGATATTATAAAAATAATAGGGATAAATAATATATATTAATTTTAGTTGGAGAAAATTGACAATTTCTCTTATTTATATCATTCAAAATAGCTGCGAGCCCCTGTCATACACAACTGAACAAATAATTAATTAAAAGAAAATATTGACCAACATAATTTCAAAGCATTTTTCACATTTATAAACATATAGTTCGTATGGTTATTTTTTTATATCTATTACATAATAGTCTTGATTCTTATTATATGTACATCACATGTGTGCTTAATTATTAGCAACAAATTCATCACTATTTTACTTTATCAGAACTTCGGCTCTGAAAAATGTGCGCTTGATTATCTTATCTTGGCAGATTCAGATATAACAATTAATTTTAGACCACCTGCATATTGTTTGTCCTACGGCTGAACCCATAAGTTACGTTATGTGGAAAATAGATAACCTTATTTTGAAAACTTTTTGACTTTTCAAAATAGCTACAATAATGCTAAGACAACAAATAACTAATTAATTATACGAAAATATCAACTATCAATATCATAATTTGAGATTATTTTTCATATTTGTATGTATGTTAATGATCATTAATATTCTTGCTAATCAGTCCATATCTTTTTCCTTTGAACGTGCACAACAAAATAGATGCCGAAACTATACGCACCACCGGATTAGCTACTGATTACCTTTAGGCTTTCGCTATGGAATAGGAATTATCAGCTGGTTTATTTTAGGGAAATTTACACCAATAGTCATAAAAATTTTGGTTTTTTTCATCTTAACCCCCCGAATAAATTTCTATCAACATTAGCCATAAAAGAACCTTTGAGACCAAAATACCCCTCTCTCTCATCTCTCCCCCAACATCGCACGAAGCTTGGTGCGACGGGCTGCCTGTCGCACCAAGTCTTGGGTGACAGGTGTCTGTCGCACGCACCAAGCCTTGGGCGACAGGTGCCTGTCGCACGCACCAAGCCTTGTGCAACAGGTGCCTGTCGCACCAAGGTTTGGTGCGTGCGACAGGCACCTGTCGCACCAAGTTTTTGTGCGACAGGTTCCCTGTCGCGTGAAGCTTCGTGCGACAGGCAGCCTGTCGCCCAAGGCTTGGTGCGTGCGACATGCACCTGTCGCACCAAGTAAGGAGCGACAGATGCCTGTCGCCAGATTCGCCCACGACTCAGTTCAGCAAGTTCAGAAAATAACTCATAACACTAAGTGATGCCGATTAGTCTGTAAAGAAGGGTAATTTGGGGAGAAAGACTTGTGTTTGGCTAATGTTGATAGAAAAAAGTTGAGTGAGTTAGTTGTGAAAATAAAAAAATATTTATGGTTATTTTCGTAAATTTTCCTTTATTTTATAGACACCTTTGTGCTTGGTAGCATTAATTTGGCTATAGAATATGATTTATTTGGAGCTAGATGTGTGAAGTTTTTCTCTTCAGAAATGACTGATCAAATTATTAGTTCTACCAAAATTGCAGAGTTCTCGATCATATTATGTCTTCAAACATGGTTTACAAGTTTGAAATATCCTCAAGTATATAAACACTAGAGGTCCAGCTATATTACCCATGGTGTTTGGTATCCCATTTTTTGTCTTTTTCAAATCCACCTTTAGATTCAACCCAAAAATTGTACAACGGCTTAGATGCATTTGTTAGGTTATTAACATTAAATGCCTCTATTGTTTATACAAAATAAGAAAAATTAAAAGTTGTTAAATTTTAACATGTAAGTCCATAATATTTTAAATTCTTTTTAGATTATTGAACTAGGTTTTCAATTAAATGACTTATTCTTACATTTGTTAATATTTATTTAAATTAATAATTCTCTTAGTAATTAATCAAGTAATTAATTTAATATATAGCTAAACATTGTATTTTTTTTTACTAACCATAATTGACAATATATATATATATATGATTTTTTTTTTAATTTAACAAAATGGCAGCCAATTTCCTCCCATGTGAGAGATATTATACCTTTTTTTTTTCTCTAACGCAAGAGATTTTACCATCTCAAATGGATTAAATGCACAAAATATGAAAATGAATTTAATTTCATATTATATATCATTAATATTTTATTATTTTCTTGTAACATAATATTTATTTAACATACGATCAATTATTTGATTATGTAGAAAAATATATTAATTTACTAATAATAATAATAATAATAAAGTGTTAGTTTATCAATTCGTAAAATCATGAGTTTATCAATTCATAAAATCATTTTTGTTCATTTGAACAAGGATTTTGTATTTTTGGTTGAATTTTTGTCCTTAAATAAAAAGGGTAAATTTAATTGCACACTTAACTAAATTGAGTTTTTTTATTCCACAACTAAATTGAGTTTTTTTATTCCACCCGAACATTTTAAATACTTATTAGCACTCATTTAAAATATTTTGATTAGTGTTAAAAATTGTATGTTTATTAAGGGATAAAAATGTTATTTTGTTTTATTAATGTAATTTATATTTGTAATTGTGTAACATATTGTGAATTTCTAATTATTTTTCTAAATATTTGATTTTGTGTATTTTTGTGTGTTTATTAGGTAAAAATAATAATTTCATGCAATTTGAGGCTCCGAACAAATGCATGGATGTCAAATTTGGATTCCGAAAGTCCGAGAAATTATGTCATTGTCGAGGAGGATGCAAGACTTTTGTTGTATTTTTTTTTTACGTTTTTACCACGGTAAATGTGGTAATTGTAAAATTATAAGTTTTTATCATATTAGGTATGGTAATTGTTAGTGGAATGTGTTGGATGTGCTTGAGTGGATAAGTTAGGTTTATGTTTTATTAGTGGGATTATTAGTGGGACAAATGTAAGGTTAAGATGTAATTAAATTTTTTATTTGTGTGGTGTGGATTTACCATGTATTAGTATAAATAGAGGGGGGGGTGAACACACCTCTCCACACCTTCTCTTCTCTTCTTTTCCCCCAAATTCTTCTTCTCATCTCTCCTTGTAATTTATTTTCAATCAATAAAATTAGTTTTATTTCAATTTTCAAATTCCATTTTTAATTATGTGTTTTTCAATTTTAGTAATTTCCTTTATAAAAAAAATGTTTAGCTAAATTTTAATAGTTAGGGGAAGGTGAAACTCTTAGGAAATAAATATGATTTAATGAAATTCTATTTTTAATTTTATAAATTAAATTATTTTCTATTTAATTTTATACATATTTTATATTATGAGATTTTGATTTATTGTAGACAAACAAGGGAGTTTGGCACAATAAATTCTTTTTATCTAAATATAAGGTATGGTAAAATGGTATTTTGACTTATTGTAGACAAATTAAATTTTGGCACAATGAATACTTAATCCATCATAAAATTAAAGGGAAAATAATAATAATTTATATAATTAATCTTTTGGGTAATAAATCTAACAATTGGCAAAAAGAATTTATTAAGTTTTATTTACTTCTAAGAGTGGATCCATAACCCTAACTAGTTCAATTCCATAGTTTCATTTAAATTAAGTTGTTTATATTCAAGTTTTATTTTCAATTTTTAGATAAAATAAAATAAACAAATTAAATCTTTTCTCTGTGGATTGACCTCGGACTCACCGAGATATATTATAACTAGGCACTCTTATACTTGAGAGTAAATCAAACACTTTTAAGTCGTGTCATATTTCATTAACTTAATTAAAGAAGGGTAAAAAAATAAATCAAAACAATTACTCTATTTGAAAATAATTTAAATATTTCTTTATTAATTTTTGTAATTAAAAAGAAGAGAAATAATTTTATTTTATTAGTTTGTTTCTATATTGTAAATAATTTTAATTATCTTTTAATATTAATCATTTTAGGAAAAGTAAATAAAAAATAAGAAATTTTTATGTAAAACACATTAATTAGATTTTCATATTATAAAATGCATAGTGATTTATAATAAAAATTAAATACGCATGTTTAACCCTTACAATATATATATATATATATATATATTATGTTACATTCTTGTCATATTAATGGCTAAGTGCTGGAAAACAGAACCATGGCCATGACCAATTTTTTATTTTTTTTTTATTTTTTAGTTTGGTAGTAAAATGGATTTTTTTTTCTTTCAACTCTAACAATTTATGCATTCTCTTCTCTACATATATTGCAATAAAAAAAAAGAAAAAATTATATTCTCCAAATTGACAAGTCTATGATGTCGGAGTATTATACTCATGTCGGCATCTTTGAAAAGTGCTTCTAAAATAGATTGTGGCTTCCAAAAACATCATTGTAATTGAAAATTTTTAGATGCAGGGCTAATGTGTGAAAATATAAAATTCTTTAGCTTTTTTCTTCTTTAAACAAATAAATGGACTCCATTACAATTAACCTTGAAAAAGACAAAAAAAGGGGGGTACGAAACCCATGTGGCAACGTAGTTTCGGCCATAAACACTAAATGAGCAAAAACTAAATCCATTAACAAATAAAAGAACACTACAAATCTTGCCAAATAAATGTTTTACTGTCTATAAATTTAATACTAAAAACTATTTTTCTTATTTCTTATTTATTATTGTGGTAGGTAGCTATGGCATAAAATTTATAACACTGAAATTCTTGGCAAATATTTGTTACTGTAATTTGAAGTCTAAATTAATTTTATCTCACCCTCTTATTAAGACTACAAAATGCTATTGTGAATTATGGTCAATACCAAATTCATAAGTAGAGATTTCAAACCCAGTGGTTAATCATACTTTGGCAATTTTACTAAGGTAGAGTTTGGTTCATAGCACGGCTACACTTTTTTCCCCCCTTAGTAAGTCATATCACCTTAATACTACTAAATAGGGTCTTAAACACCTAAAACTTTAAATCATTAAATGTCAAATATTTTTCCATTTTATGATATTATAATAGACAATAAAAAAAATTATACTAAAAAATTAAATTTTACAATGAACTTTGAGGATAATACAAATTGTAATTTCTCAGTACAAATTCAGATTAGATAAGTCCATTTGAAACCTTGTCTATGGCACTATAATAAATAAAAAAATTTCTTTTCCGGAAATTTATAAAAAGCTTTAGTTAGTGCTCTTTTTCCCAATGAATTGACGCAGCACCGAAGAAATTCTAAAATTTGGAACTGGAAATATTGAGGATTTACAGCAACACCAATGCTTTAAAGCAGGTCTAAGCAAAAATTTATTGCAAATGGATTCGTTCAAGGAAAATTGAAGAAATTAAAGTGTTCGATGAATTGTCTCTGAGAACCACTAATTTTCACTTAACATGCTATTATAGAGTTTTGTCCCTGCTATTAAAATTAATATATATTACTTATTCTCTTCGAGTTTTTATAATAGTCAATAATCTTTTAATAGTATAATTTTATAGTATTACATTAACTTTTAAGTGTACTTTTATTCATAGTTATTAAATAAAAGGGCATCTACATCTCGAAAAGTATGGGGAAATAGTCACAAAGACTCCCGAATTTTCAAGAAAGGACACCAAAACCCCCTTTTGACCATATTATTTTTTGAATATAGTAATTAGAAATTTGACTTTAAAGTTTTTTAATTAATTCAAATTTAATATAAATAATATAATCTATCTCGTGGACTAATAATATTAAATTATTCTAATATGTAAAATAATAATAAAATTTTAAGTTATTATATTTATTTTAATAATATATTTTTATTTATTATAAAGATTTTAAATATATCTTTGGGTTAAATAGATTTTACAATTAACAAAATATATTCCTATTAATAATATTAAAATTATATTTTACATAATATTTAAAATAATTTTAATTTTAATTTATCTCTTTAATATTATGTTTCTATTTATTATTAAATATTAGTTTAATATGATAAATAGATCTAATAGATTGTAAAATATAGAAATATTTTTAAATATTAAAATTATTTTGAAATGTATACATTATTACATTTATTTTAACGCCATATTTCTATTTATTATAAAATTTTGAGGTTAATTTTTTGGGGTTCATAGAGTCAAATGACATTAAGACTAAAAGGGGATCCTAGTATCCCTTACTGAAAACTTGGGAGTCTTTATGATTATTTTACCAAACGTTGGGGGTATATGTGTTATTTTTCCTATTCATTATAAATTAAATAAATCATATAAATTAAAAAAAAATTTAAGTACTAAAAATAAAAATATATGTTTTCGATGTGAAAAAAAAATTAATAATAAAATATTTTTTTATACTTTTTAATTATTCCATAAATATTTTCTTATAATAAATATATAAATTAACAAAACAAGTACTAATAGAAAAGTGATGATTTTTTTATTCATAAATAGTGAATTTTATTATTTTATTATATTATAATATTATATAGGTAAAATATTAAATGACAAAAAAAAAATAATAATTAAGTTAACATTCATCATAATGGTAGTGGATTTTGAAACATAAGTGGAAGAGTGATGATGAATCATATTAACGTGTTGACGGAATCAAATTAATGTGTGAAAGTGGGCATCGTCTTCCGAGCATCACCAAATTCCACATATATATATTAACAAAATGAGCGTAAAGAAAACGTATCAGTGACTTTATTTCATGGCATGACTAAAGAAATGTTGACATAGACTTAAAATTAATTTTGGTAATTTACTTTCTCTCGAATTTTGGTAATTTATTTTCTGTTGATCCACCTTCGATTTGCAACCTTTCCACGTTGGTTCTTCTTCTCTTCTTCAATATGTAGTAGAACTCTGCTTAATTAGCCTAAGCAATATGAAACAATATGAAATATGTTACCTGTAAAAAATGGTTATGCTGAAATATCATTAACTATTTTTATCCTTTAAATTATATTATTGAAAATATCAAAGTTCTTTCCTCATGTATCATGAAAAAAAAAAAGAAACAAGAAAAATTAGATGATGAATTTCATCAACGCTACCCTAATTTACACTAAAATTTTGAATTATAATGGTGGGATCTCATGTTTCAATAATTTGATATATAAATTGAAATATGTCAATTTATGAAGGAAAAAACTAAAATTTATATTATTTTTATTCACCAATAGTGAGTTTACTATATCAGATAGGTAACATAGTAAATAGCTTTATTTAGCTGGCTACTCCAATTTGTATCTTAAGGAGATTAGATCTTAAGGAGATGAGATAAAAATTAATTTAAATTTTGTCCACTCCTTTACCTTACCAAAAATATAATAATAAAAAATAAAAAAGTTAATGTACTGAAAAACTAAAATAACGGCATTTGAGCCATTTCCTAAAAATTATAATGAAAAAGGTGAGCTAATTAGCATATAATATTTCATGACCTAGCAAAATGGGCGTAAAGAAAACATATTAGTGACTTTATTTCATGACAGGACTAACGAAATGTTGACATAAACTTATAATTTTGGTAATTTATTTTCTCTTGATCCACCTTCAGTATTGACAGGAATGATTTTATTAGGAGTTCTTGTATTTGTAAACTTTTGATGTTGTTACTTTCTTCTTCTTCTATATTTAGCAACACCCAAGTCCATGTATTAGACAGAACTCTCTTTAATTAACTTGAACAACATGAAATATGTCAATTCATAAAGGAGGTATACTAAAATTGCATTTACTATTTTACCCTCTAAACTGTTAAAAACATCAAACTTCCCCTATCTACCATGAAATAGGCAAAAAAATTGATGAGGAGTTTCATCAACACGACCACGGCTTACCTAAATCCCTTGAGTGGTAAATGGGATCTTGTTGATGTTTTAATAATTTGAGAGATAAATTGAAATAATGAATGTCAATTTGTGAAGGGGGTAAACTGAAATTTACTTTTATTAATAGTGAGTTTTAATAAATCATATTGGTAAAATACTATATGACACAAAAAAAAATTCAAGCAGTTTTATTTGGCTAGTCATCCAAGGGGTAAATACTCGTTTAATCCATATATTTTAATATTAGTATCTCTTCAATCCCTATATTTCAAAAAATACCTCAAAACATCCTTGGTTAAATTATTAATAACCCTGCGGTTAGTTTTTGTTCCTTTTGGTTTGCTTTTACAATATTACCCTCTTACAATAATTTTTTTTCTTTTTTAGGGGCATTAATAAAAAAAATTAAATTACCAATTGAACCACAAAAAATAAAATTAAAATAAATATTTATTAATTTTTGTCGAAGCTCACGTATATTTTTGGACATTAAAAAAAATTAATGTATTAACTCCTCAGCATAGTATTCCACAAAAATTAATATAGATTCTTTTTCTTCTATTTTATATAGTGGGGTTAAATTACTAATTAAAATTTTCTTAATTAATGTCTAGAAAAAAGAAAAAAAATGTTATTGTAAGAGAGTAGTATTGTAAAAGTAAGCCAAAAGGACTATAAACTAATGTTAAGGATGTCAATAATTTAACAATAGGGATGTTTTGAGATATTTTTAAAAACATAAAGACTAAACATGCACTAACCTAAAAATTATAGGGATCAAACTAGCTTTTACCGTTATCCAAGTTGAAGTTTTGGGAAAATATGGGGATAAAAATTAATTTGCGCTTCACCCAAACTTTTCACAAAATATCATAATAAAAAAAAGTAGAAAAATGATTATTTTACTTAAATGATCATGGATTTCGATCAATTTTCCTAAAAATTATAGTATAGTATCATATAATGATTCATTTATAGATGGATATCTCTTGTTCCTATTTAGTCCCCTCCTGATTTTTTTTTTAATTTCTACATCTTTTGCTTCCATTTCCGAGGTTTCATCTATAATGATCTAAGTCACTGTATTAGACAAAACTCTCCTTAATTAGCATGGACAACATGAAATGTGTCAATTTATATAGGAGGGTATACTGAAATAGCATTTATTATTTTTACCCTCTAAACTGTTAAAAGCATCAAACTTCCGCCATTTACCAAACATCATTTTTGAGCTTTCCGAACGTAATTCTAAACATACCCTAAATTAAAAAAAAAAGAAGAAATTAACATTCATTGTAATGCTAGTAAGTTTTGAACCATAAGTGTAATGAGTGATGATGAATAAAATGAACGTGTTTAAAGCGGGCATCATCTTTTGATCATCTGTAAGTGAGATTGTAATATTTTGTGGTTTGAATTTTAGAAAGAAAACGGTTAGCCATTTTCGTCTAGAGAGCAGATTTTGCATTCTACAGAAAACAACTTGTTGTTTTCTGAGAAAGCGGCTAACCGTTTTTATCCAGAGAGCATGTTTTCTGTTCTACAGAAAACGACTAATCGTTTATTTCCAGAGAGCAACATATTTTGACATTCTGAAATAAAACGGTTCGCTGTTATTGAGAAAACGGCTCGCTGTTATTGAGAAAACAACTAACCGTTTTCTTCCAGAAGCGTATTTTTGCGTCAATTGGAAAAACAGATAACATGCTTGAAAATTTGAATTGTGAATGGATGCAAATTTCAAACCAAAGAGTGTCTTTGAAGAAATACCATTTCTAATGGTTGTATTTGAAAGAAATTCTTAAAGGAGTCAATAGACCTTACCTTTTTGAATTATGCAGCGGAATAAACAAGCATTGGATCACGTCACCGGTCAGAAAGAAATCACGAACGAAAATCTTCCTCAAGTCACAATATATTTGCTTATTTCGGATTGTTCAAAGATTTTTGTTTAATCTCTTTCGTTCCCCGCCCCCCACACACACACTGCTCTTTCTTATTTTTTTCTGAATGAATGGAATCGTTCATTCAGATTTTTAGCAGTAGTTTTTGATATATACAGCGGTTGGGAACAGTTGGGAAGTTGATTTGTTCTCAACTTCCCTCTCCCAAACGTGCGGGTCAGGTCGGCCCATCTTGGGCGCCCACCCATCCAACATCTCCCACTCACACATGATGGGATGACATCGAAACAGTAGAGCAGTGAACAAAGAAACAATGAACAATCAATCATATAGGCAAATATACTGTGTGACCATGAACACATCCAAAAACCCATTCGGGGAGCCAAAGACATATCTCAATTGCTAACCTAGGCAAGAGATGTCTCAATTGCAATCATAGGCCAGAGAACTCAATATATATTCATCGTATCCCATATTTAATTAACTTTAATACTCAATCATACAAAATCCCCTCAGTATGCTAAAATTGCGCAATTTCTTTATGTATTCACAATTGTAATATAACAAAGATATTAAATAATTGGTCGACCAATGAATCACATAAAAAGAAAAAAATTAAATCTTCCTATCACGCTCATGTTTATCAATCTAGAATAGTCATTTTTTTAGTCATGTTTCATAGACCGAATCATGTCAAGGTCGTAGATAACATGCTAAAGTAGCAGACACCAGTCTGAAACCTCATAAACATAGTTGATAGTCATAGGGATACCACAATTGACTTATAAAAAATCATATGGAACTTACACAATGAGGAAGAAAGGAGATTATCTCATTTTCTATTTTTGTCACCAAGCATGCACGGTATGATACAAGCGTTACAGTGAATCTTCCATTTTAGGGCGTATGTCTCATTAATCCAATTCACTGTACAGATCTTAGTACAGTCGCTCTTCTACAGTGCTTGACCTTAGTTCTTAAAGTGAACGCTAACTTTTAGCGTCACAATAAGATCTCACATCTGGCTTTAATCAGGTCTCTATGATGGTAGGGTACATCATAGTCGGTCAACGAGAAAATATCGTATACGACCTCATCTTGACTCCAGTCAAGGCGACAAAATTTGTAGAATACTTCTTTATTCTTTGGCTCTTAGACAAAACACATTGTCTCATTATTCTACTTGTCTCATCTCAGCTTGCTCCCAGAGCAACTGAGGTGACCGCTCGTGTAAGAAAGTCGATCATTGACTTGATGACATACTCTCATATGTGTGTAATTATGCTTTTCTCAAACTAATTAGAAATAAGAGAACTTAGAACATCAATGCATGTCAAAATAATTCATGTAATAAAAATATTTACAAAATAAAATATATTTTCAATGCAAAATTACAATCTACGTAGCCCCAACGATCTAGCATGAGAGGCGAATACATCCCTTGTTACAGCTTTTATAAGTGGATCAGCTATCATGCTATGCGTAGATATGTATTGTATGACTACTTCCTTCTTTGCCAAAATGTCTCTTATAAAATTATATTTACTCTCAATGTGTTTCGACTTGCTGTGATATTTGGCGTCTTTACAGACTGATATAGCAGCCTGACTATCACAATTGACAATTACTGGACTAGTAGCGCTAATATTAATCTCTAAGTCCTCCACAAATTTCTTAAACTACACAGCTTCTTGCATTGCTGCAGAACATGCAATATATTCAGCTTCCATCGTTGATAAAGCTTTGCATGTTTGTTTCTTGCTACTCCATGTAATTGCTCCTCTGTTTAGCAAGAATGCATATCCTGAGGTCGATTTGCGCTCATCTAGATCGCCACCCCAGTCAGCATATGAATATCCAACAATTTGCAAACCACCTCCTTAACAACATAAAGAATAATCTACAGTGCCTTTGAGATATGCCAAAATCCTTTTGATCGCACTCCAATGCTTCTGTCCAGGATTCGACTGGTATCTACTCACCAATCCTACAACATAACTGATATCTGCCCTTGTACATATCATGGCATACATGAGACATCCAATGGCATCTGCATAAGGAACTCTAGCTATTCTTTCATTTTCTTGAAGAGTCTTGGGACACATATCGAGACTAAGAGATTGTCTTGTAGCTATTGGGGTGTCCATTGGCTTACAATAAACCATATTGAATCTTTCAATGATCTTCTTAATGTAAGGTTCTTGTGCTACTGCCAGAAGTTTCCTTGAACGATCCCTAAAAATTTTGACTTCTAAGATATAAGCTGCTTTGCCCATATCTTTCATATCAAAATTTGAGTATAACCAATCTTTAACAGTTTTGACAAACTCTTTACTGTTCGTAACTAACAGTATATCGTCCACATACAAAGACAATATCGCAAAATCGTCTTTAGATCTTTTAACGTACACACAATGGTCTTCCTCAATCACCCTAAAGCCATAAGAAATTACGGCTTGATGAAATTTAAGGTTCCATTGTCTAGAGGATTGTTTAAGGCCATAAATAGATCTTTTTAGCTTGCATACTTTGCGCTCTTGGCCTTTAATAATAAAACCTTGTGGTTGTGCCATATAAATTTCTTCCTCTAGTTCTCCATTGAGAAATGCAGTTTTTACATCCATTTGATGTAACTCAAGATCTAGATGTGCAACAATAGCTAAAATTAATCGTATAGAAGTAAACCTTACTACAGGAGAAAAGGTCTCTTCATAGTCTACACCCTCCTGTTGGGTATAACCTTTAGCGACTAATCTTGCTTTATATCTCTCGATTGTCCCATCCGCCTTACGTTTTATCTGGAGAACCCATTTGTTTCCGATAGCTTTACGATTAGGCGGAAGATTAACCAAGTCCCAGACCTAATTGACTTTCATAGACTTCATCTCTTCTTCCATTGCTTTCATCCACAAATCCTTAGTAGATGATATGAGAGCGTCGTTATAAGTATTTGACACATCACCATCGTGTGAAGCAATCATAAAAGTTTCTCCCTCAATCTTAAAGCGATGACGAGGAATTGGCCTACGATTACTTTTTCGAGTTGATTCCCCAGTTGAAATCGAAGTGTTTGATGTTTTACTCTCACTTAGAGTGGCAATCCCTAAAGGATCCATACTAACACCAACACCACCGTTAGAAATGATAATCTCATTTGAATATTCTAATTCATAAAATTGAAAATCCTTATCAACTTCTCTAATGCTAGGAAATTCATTTTCTAGAAAACTGACATCTTGTGATTCTAGTTCAAACACAGTTCCACTTACTTGTTCACCTATGAACACATATTCATTAGAGTGTTCTGAGTATCTAATAAAGATACACTTTTTATCCCTAGCTCCTAATTTTCCAAACTTATGAATAGGGTTGTGAATATAAGTTGTAGACCCCCATGGCCGCAGATGAGATAGGTCAGGTTTCTACCCGTCCATAACTCATATGAGGTCGAACTAACTGATTTTGAAGGAACTCGGTTAAGTATATAAGTAGCAGTTAATAAAGCATCTCCCCAATAGGATATTGGAAGATTTGCTTACGCCATCATTGACCTAACCATTTCCAATAAAGTTCTATTCCTTCTTTCCGCTACACCATTTTATTGCGGGGTTCTAGGAATAGTCAGTTGTCTCTTTATTCATTTCTCATTACAGAGTTCCCTGAACTGTTCTGAAAGGTATTCACATCCTCGGTAAGTTCTTAGAGCTTTAATATTGCTGTCTAGTTGATTCTCTGCCATGTTCAAATATAATCTAAAGCAATCCAATGCTTCTGATTTATGAGAAATCAAGTAGACGTGACCGAAACGTGAATAATCGTTAATGAATGTAATAAAATATGAGGCTCCATGTTTAGCCTTTACATTCATTGGACCACAGATGTCATAATGGATTAACTGCAATGGTTTTTCGACTCTAATTCTTTTGCTAAATGGTTTTCTAGTTAGATAATTTTCACATATGGGCAATTCAATCTTAGTGAGTGGGCCCAACATGCCATTTCTCGCAAGTCTATACATTCTTTCTTGCCCTATATGACATAGTCTAGCATGCCAAGTGATGGCATCTTTTTCATTATTACTAGAAGAAGTAATATAAGAAAAACAACTATTATCGGAACTTGAACCATCAAGTATTGTATTTAATATAATAAAACCATTAATTAAATGTCCAGTTCCAATAAGGACTGAATTTAAAAAGATCTCTAAACAAACACCATGAAAAGTTAAGTAACATCCTAATTCAAGAAGAACAGGGATAGAAATCAAGCTTCGTCGAATCTCCGGTGCATACAGGACATCGTGTAACAAAAGAATACGTCTACCACGCAAAGTTAATTTGCAAGTGCCTCTTCCTTTTGCCTCAACCCTAGAGTTGTTACCCACGTATATCCATATACTCCCTTGACTTATTCAATAAAACTCCATATATGCATCTCGATCACGAGCTATATGGTCTGTTGCTCCTGAGTCTACAGTCCACACAGGACGAGATTCGGTTAGGAGTGCAGAGCTCGTTACTAAAGCATAATTTAACAAAGTGTAATTGGGTCTCACATTTTTTCGGCTTAGTGCACTCACGAGCAAAGTGACCCAGCTTGCTATAGTTGTAGCATCTCACCTTGAATTTGTCCCTCTTCTTGCCGGCACGCTTACCCCTTGGGCGCTTTTTAGCATTTGACTTCTTCTGATCAGGATCAGATCCCTTACCCCTCTGGTTATTTTTATGGTCCCTTTTGCGCTTGAAGCCCGAAGCTTTGCGCGAGCTCGAGTCAGCCATAAAAACTCTATCAGAAAGCTTAGCTGCCTCAAGGCACTCTACTTCCAACTCTAGGTGATGCTCAATATCTTTAAAAGTTTTGATATTTTCATTATGAGTCATATTCACCTTCATGTGTTCCCAGGTATCGGGTAAAGATCTTATCACTGCCTGGACTTGTTGTTCATCAGTCAAAACATGTCCAACAGACTTAAGCTCACGAACCATGTTCGACATCTCCCTCAGATGCTGCCTCATAGTGTGGTTCGGGCGCTTCCGATAAGAGTCAGATTGGATCGTAAGCCTCTTGAGTTTAGTGGTCGGGGTACCACCAAACTTGCCTTTCAGAGCGAGCCACATATCTTGAGCAGTCTCATACTTCTTATACTCGCACATGAGGTCAATTTGCATGCTGCTCAACAACGTTATGCGAGCATTGCTATTCTTCTTTTTCCAGGCCTGATAGGCCTCAAGATCCCTCCTGTGTTGAGCAGTATTACCTTGCTCAGGCTCAGCTAGGGTGTTGTTAAGAGTTTCTAGAGTCTCTTGCTCTTCAAGGATGTACTGAACTTGCGGTGCCAAATATCATAATTATCACCATTCAGTTTCTCACCCTTGTTTAGCTCAGCCACAATGTTTTTAGATGCAGAGGCCATCTCAACTAATTCAACACATAGACAATTCAAAATACAATCATTAAAGGCATAATTAATAATTACACACAAACAATTAATTTTGCTGCAAACGTAAACCAAAAGACATGATGAACTAATATCGGGAATGAAATCAAAAGGTCGTTGAGGCTTCCAATCATCATCCAATTCCCTTTATTATATTCATCATTAATTCGATTTTAATGCGCAAAATTATCAGTTCTAATTATGAATTTATTAAATTCAATTTAATTAGAACTCCCACTCAACGAAACAATTCATGAGATATGATAAAAGAGTATGTAAAGTCGAGCAACAATTAATGTAGAATATCATTAATGAAATCATAACAACATTTAATTCAACCAACAAAATAAAACCAATTCTAAAAAAAAACATAATCAACAAACAAATAAAACAACCTAACATGGTCAAACTAATACATAGAATCTTCTACATGTTCTTAAAATATTCATTGTTGCTTGTGACTCTTTCATCTAACTTATGCTTAAGTCTATCTCCAAATAAAAATAATTGTTCCCTCTTGATGATTGTGTTTATGGTTTTCTCATACCATAACTTCTGCCCTCTACCAAGGCGGCTAGCTTGTTTCCCATTTCAAAGGTTCGTGTGAATGCCAAGCATTGAGGTTTGCCTCATCTTTGAAACAAGACGGCGCTCTTCCATCAACTCAATTTCACACCTCAACATATAATATCTGTGTGAGGGTTCCTCAATCTGATTTAACATGCGAACCTTAAAGACAAGCGTATTGTCATCATCGGGTAATGATTGAATGAGGAGCCATTCATAATAACCCCAGTTCATATACATAGTAGGTATATTTGCAGACATTAAGCAGTTAGAAGCCCTATAAAAATCTTCTATGTTAATGCATATAGGACGATCAGGGTCCATCTGATAATTCTCCATTTTCTCCATACGTTCTTCATAGATAGATTATTATTAATCTCAATTAGATCATTAGGTGAAACCCAAGCTCTAATTGTCATTAAACCTTCTTCCTCAGTCCACAACTTACTAACGGGAGGCATCTACGAGAAAAATAAAATATAAAAAAAATAAAATTAGGGATTGTTAACAAGCGACTAAATACGAGATTAAATTTTAGCCAATTCCATAAAAATAAATAAATATTTCAAGCTCCTAGTAGAGTGAAACATTTATTAACATATAATGCTCATCCGTGAGATTATATTAGTTTGATCCAAAATTTTATTTCAAAAAATAAGAAATAATTAAAAATAATTATTTCATATAAAAAATAGAAAATTAAATTTCGGATCAAATGGCGCAAACGACGCCCAAATCGGAGTCCCGAATAGCAAAATATGTAAAAATTTACGAATATGGATTTATCCCCACGCGCACTACAGTGCGATATAGTTATCTATAGTGCCGATATAGTATGCTACAGTGTGCTACATGATGCTACAGTCACGTTCAACCACACATAAAACCGCGCATGGGACCCACTCGCGGCCTTGCGCCGCTCAAGTGGCGTTGGGTCCGGCACCATCCGACTCCAGTTTTCATTATGAACACAATGGTACATTCGGAGTTTCAAGCGGAGGTTGGAATAGGCCGGAACCGTCAAAAAACTAACTCTGGCACTATTCATCATCTTCTCCAAATTAGGGTTTTTAACCCTTTCCATACCTTAATCTAACCAGAAACGTATTTTGGCCATAGCTTTCTGGTTTTAAGTCCGTTTTTAACAAATAATATATCGTTGGAAAGCTCTCAAAAAGATCTTTCCAATGATATATTCACACATGCTGGCACGTATCCTAGATAAGAAAATATGATCCATTGATGTTTCGGGTTTCATAAAATATTTAGGGTTCATGCAATTTAAACCCTATGCCGGTTTTAATAACTTCAATTCCAGAATTTATGCATTCATATTAAACATTCTGGAACACTTAAAACAACAGCCATCACAAAAAGTAATAAAATAAAAAATCATGTTTTTCATGAATCAAATCCAACCCATGCACGAATCCAACACATTTAGGCTCTGATACCAATGAAAGAAATTCTTAAAGGAGTCAATAGACCTTACATTTTCGAATTATGCAGCGGAATAAACAAGCGTTGGATCACATCACCGGTCGGAAAGAAATCACAAACGGAAATCTTCCTCAAGTCACAATATATTTGCCTATTTCGGATTGTTCAAAGATTTTTGTTTAATCTCTTTCGTTTTCCCCACGCACACACATTGCTCGTTCTTATTTTTTTTGAATGAATGGAATCGTTCATTCATATTTTCAGCAGCAGTTTTTGATATATACAGCGGTTGTGAACAGTTGGGAAGTTGATTTGTTCTCAACTTCCCTCTCCCAAACGTGCGGGTTGGGTCGGCCCATCTTGGGCGCCCACCCATCCAACAATATTATTTACAATAAACATATTCGTGATTAACATAGATACACACATTAGATTAATACTAGATAAATTACAGATTTCTTTTGTGTTCTGGAATACAATCTTATTTGCTAGAGATTGTATTAAGGATTTGTTATATCTTGGGGGTAATTTGCCATTAAACTCTATAGCAAATCAAGAGTGGTGAGGACAAATAAAACCTTAAAGGAAAGTGTGCAAACACGTCTCAAATCCTGTCAAATTCTCTTATTGTTATTTGCCTCCAATTTCGAAAATCCACCAACATCATCAACAAATTCCAAATATATATAATGGCAAAGTGACTTTATTTCATGACATTCAAGGTCTCACAAAATGAGCCTAAAGAAAACGTATTAGTGACTTAATTTCATAATATGACTAAAGAAATGTTGACATAGACGTATAACTTTGGTAATTTATCTTCTCTTGATCCACATTCAACATTGACAGGAGTGACTTTATTCAAAGTTTTTGTATCGTAAACTTTCCATATTGTTTCTCCTCTTCTTCTATATGGGCAGAATTCTCCTTAATTAGCCTAAGCTATATGAAACAATACGCAGTACGTTACCTTTAAAAAAAATGGGTATATTGAAATAGAATTAACTATTTTTACCCTTTAAATTATTAAAAACGCCAAAATTCTTCCCACATTTATCATGAAAAAGATGAAAAATTAGATGAAGAATTTCATCGACGCAACCCCAATTTACCCTAGTCTTTTGAATGGTAATGATGAGATCTCATTCATGTTTCAATAATTTGATAAATAAATTAAAATATGTCAATTTATGAGGAAATAAACTGAAATTTATATTATTTTTATTGACCAATAGTGAGTTTACTAAATCATATAGATAAAATAGTAAATGACAGCTAGAAAATACAAACAACTTTACTTAGTTGGCTACTCCAGTTGAATCTTGAGGAGATGAGACAAAAATTAATTTGGACTTTGTCCACCTCAACTATTTTACGGAAAAAATTATAATAAAAAAAGAAAAATAATTAATGTACTGAAAAAATAATGGCATTTGAGTAATTTCCCAAAAATTGTAGTGAAAAAGGGGAGATAATTGGCATATAATGTTTCACGACCTAGCAAAATGGGCACATTGGTAGTGGAAGACTTAAATCATTTCATGACATGACTAAAGAATGTTAACACAGACTTATTAATTTGGTAATTAACTTTCCATGTTGTTTCTTCTTCTTTTTCTATATGTAGCAACATTCAAGTCTATTAGACCTTAGGTAGCCAAAGCAACATGAAATTTCTCAATTTATGAAGTGAGGTATACTGAAATAGCATTTATTGTTAGGCAATTATTTACTGACCACCCGATTTTTTGGATTTTTCAAAAATATACAAGCATTTTTTTTTTGTAGAATTCCACTTAAAGTTAATATTGTTCTCCACTAATCCACTTTCACGTTGGCACGACTAAGATAATTAATGGAATATTAGTCAAATGAATTTTTGGCCACAAACGTAAAATGATTGTTTTGTCCTAAATAAATGACCTAAAAAAAAAAGAAAGAAACAACAGATTGCATATTATAGTCGTTGACTATTTTGCCCTAATTGCATGTTTATAATTTGTAGATCTAGATCCACTTAAATCTATGTGGGTGTTTAGACATAATATTGACACCAATATGATAGTAGGAACACCCCAATACGGCTGTGGCATATTATGTACATAATCCTTATATTTATCCATATAGTGGTTAGAATTTATAAATGCAAATCCCCTATGATCTATGTGGGTTTCTCGATCTAACATAAACACACCAATACGATGGTATAAACACTCCAATACAGCTGTGGCATATTATGTACTTAATTTCCATATTTATTTATAAAGTGATTAATTAAGAGCTGAGTTACATAATTTTCAAACTGGTAAAAATGTGAAACATAAGTGCGAAAGAGTATTATGATCGTGATTTTAATACCAAGAGTGGATCATATAACCTTAGCATTCTTTTTTTTATTTAGACTATTCCTTCTTAACTTATTTTTCTAAAATTATTCTCATTTAATAATTTACTACCAAATTTAAATTCTTTGTGGTTCGACTTCAGACTTATTAGGTTATATTATAACTGGAAACTCTAATATATGCAAGTAATCAACCACTTTTGAGTCATTTCGAGGCTTTGATAGAGTTAAGATGACAATGGACGGGTGAAAGTTATTGTTAACTTTAGATAAAATTCTACGAAGAAAAAACATTTGTGTATTTTGGAAAAAGCTGGAAAAATCAAGTGGTTGGTGGATAATTGCACTTTTTCTTCTATTTCAATCTCGTTTGAACGACATCATTTCTTTCTATTTAGGTAAAATGGTAATTTTTGCCCTATGACATCAGTAAAGTTTTACTAGAGTTAAAACGACAATGGATGAGTGAAAAATATTGTTAACTTCTAGTGAAATTCTACAAAGAAAAAAAGTATTTGTGCATTTTTGAAGAAACTCAAAAGATCAGGTGGTCAGTGGATAATTGCCCTTTATTTTTTTTAATCTAACTATTAAGAAAATCAATCTTTCCCAATTTACCGTAAAATAGGCAAAAATATTTATGAAGAATTTCATCAACGCGGCCAAAACTTACCAAATCTTTTGAATGGTAAATGGGATCTTATTGATGTTTTAAAAATTTGGGAGGTAAACTGAAATAATGTATGCCGGTTTATGAGGGGGCTAAACTATAATTTACTCTTAACAATAGTGAGTTTTACTAAATCATATTGATAAAATAGTAAACGCCACAAAAAAATTCAAGTATTTTGCTAGTTATTCGATTAAATTCTAGGAAAGTAGGGGGTAAAGATTAGTTTGGGCTTTACCCAAAGCTTTCTAAAAATATCACATAAAAAAAGTAGAAAAATGATTATTTTACTTAAATAATAATGCCATTTTGATCAATTTCCCTTAAAATTATAGTAAGTCTCATATAATGATTCATATAAGTGGATATCTCTTGTTCTTATTTAGTCTCATCTTTTTGAAATTATTTTTATGTCTACATCTCTTGTTTCTGTTTCAATACTAATTTGGCTAACATTAAACTTGAGGAAAAAATGGTTGAATAATTGAAAAATGAAATTATTTAAGAATACACATCGAATGCTAAGATTACTCATTGAATTTATCAAAATGGGCATAAAGAAAACGTACTGGTAGTGGAAGACTTAAATCATTTGCAGATATAATGATTCATAACATGGTTGAAGTAATATGAATGTACATATACGTTTTGGTGCGAATAAAAAATTAATAATTAGATATTTTTCTGCTTTTTATGATTTTTAAAAATATTTTTATTATAATAAATACATATTTTATATTCCTGGTCGTTTCTTAAAGGTACATCAAATTTAAAACCTTACTAATGATATAAACAACTAGTATACAGTGAGTAAAGATCAATTCCACAAAGACTTAAAATAAAATAATAATAGCAGCAGCAGTAGTAGCAGTAGTAGTAGTAATAATAATAATAATAATAGAAATGCATATTAATCTAGCTAAAGAAAAAGCCAACTATAAATAAAAGGGAGGGTATTATGAATTTTAACTAAAAAGCAAAAAAATAAAATAAAATTGTGAAAACAATAATTTAATAAAAACTCTAATTAAAGGAGAACTAAATAATAATGATGAAAACTTTGGTCAAATGATCATTCACCACCACCAAATATGCACATAATATATCAATTATATTGTCAATTTCTATTCAAACTATCAACCGTAGACAACAATGAGCTCTGTAAATCTTTGCCTTTCCTTAATGTGTTGTTAAACAAAATAATTTTTTTACCTAATCTCTAACTATTAAATAATTTAAAACAAGCTCTTTAAATTAAGATAATGGAAGGAATAAGTAGGGAAAGACATTAAATTGATCTAGACAATAAACACACAAACTCAGATTATTTAATCTGAGTTTATATTCTCCAATTGAAATCACTGATTCCAATTTGTTACTAATGATTAAATCTAAGTTAAAAGGTCTATTTGACCACTATGCCTGTTAAAAAATTAACACAAAAAGTTTATGAGGTGTGTGCATTACACCTTCACTAAGAAGTTTCACTATAGCAAAATAAAAGATATGATTGAAACAAATTTGTGGCATTACCGTATTATTAGAAATGTTACATTGTTGTAATTTACGCGTACATCACATGCCTATATATCTAAAAACACATTATGTATGAAAAAGTTTAATAGAAACATTTTTTTCCCGAACTATTTCTATCATTGTAGACTTTATCACAATTAGTTTGTAACAACAACAACAACAACAACAACAACAACAATAATAATAATTAAGAAAATTTAAAAAAATTGTTTGTCTAAATACTTGTATAAAAGTCTCTTTCTTTGATGCTAAGGCATCAGTATTATAGAGCGACTCTCCAAAATTCAAGTCTTAGGTATGAGCCTCACTAGAGTGCATATGTGTTGTGACAATTTTAATACACTCGCAAGCGCACGAATCTAGAAATAAAATAGTGGTAACGAGGTCGATCCCACATGGATTGTTATAAATTGAAAAGTCTAATTTAAATCTAAAATTAATATTAATCCTAACCTAGCTGAGCAAATTGAGTTTTAAAAGAAATTAAACTAAGAAAATAATTAAAGTAAAAGAGAATTCAATAGGATAGAAATTACCAAGGTTTCAGAATCCACCACTATTCAACTAGTAATTATCTAAATATTCATTAATCCCAAATTTTAGAGTGACAACTCGAAATCAATCTATGTCATCTCATGGATATAATAATTAAGCCCAAGTAATTAAATCTAATGTAGGTTCTTTTTCTGCTTAATAGTATGACATCTAAGCATCCCATGTAAACATATTGAATAACAAAGAGTCAAAAGTTTTCCTAAGCACTCTATGTAAATAATTTAATGAAAGATATAAAATCAAAGATAATCATTATAAACTTTAAAGATCCAAGCATAGATTTAATAGAATATTAATCCTAACAATCAATAATGCATGACAGAATTGATGAAAAGATTTTAATAACATTCAATTAATCATGTGAAATAAAAATCATAATTATTAAAGAACATATATAGGGAATTAAATAAATAAAAAGATAATTATTTCATTAAATAGGGTTTCATCCATAACCTCAGTATAAGAAAATTAGCTAGATATACTTGAATTGTGAGCAACAAAAGAAATAAAATCAGCCATGGAAGCCGAAATATTGCTGCTGCCGATTGAGCCCCAAAGTTTATATTGTAACAAAAGAAATAAAATCAGCCATCAAATACCCCCAAAGTTCGGCTTTTATATTGTAACACCCTCCAAAATCCTCAAATCAAAAGGTTTTGAAACAAGCCAAGCACAATCGACTTTGAGCCCATGCACGTGAAGCCCACTTGGAATTTTCGTTCTTTTTGTAATGCCATGCACTTGCTTCTCACGTGCAGGTCACTTTAGCTTTAAATTCCTTCTTTGTTTGCACAAGCATGGAGAATTCAATTTATTGGCTTTGACTTCTTCGGATTGAATTTCATACACATTTGCTTAACTGCTTCCACAAATTTACTTGATCTTCAATGTTGTTCAATTATTATTCTTTATGCACTTTTCATCCATAATCTCCAATTAATTCCCTATTCAATAAAATAATTTAATTAATTAAAAATAATATATAAAAATAACTAGTAATTAAATAATTAAAGGTAAAATATGTATATAAATTATGCTCATCAATATGTCCTTTAAAAAAAAGATCCTCTTTCTCTCTTTTAAGGAGTAATTTTATTTTAGATATTGGAAGAAATTAAATATATAACTAGTTTATGCACACCTATGCAAATGCATTCTTCAACTCAATAATCATCAATTTATATCATGTTATATCATATAAGGTTTGTATTGGTATTCATAGGTGGTAAAAATAGCTAGGGTCCTTTATCGAACAAGAGATCAGATACAATCAAGATATGACAGAAATTTAATGAAAGAAAATTCAAAATTAGAACGTTGATATCTTTGTCCGAAGTGCAAGTATAATTCAAACTGGAAGAGTATGAAAAACTAGAGGTTCATCAACAGCCAAAATAAAATAATTCAAAATTGTTTGTCAAACAATATCTGTCAAAATTCATACCACAAAAGAAATTGTTCGAAATAACTCTTCCTATTTAAAGAAGTAACTCTTCCTATTTGAATTGTAATTGTACTTCTGAAAAAATAACTTAAGTGTTAGTGAATGTCAGAATTGAGCATGAAGTTTAAATTACAGCAGCACACACTTGATTATAGCTTACGTGCTAAGTGCTAACGTGTTATTGAGCTGAGCTAAAGAGTTGCAATTAGATTCCATTAACACACAGACCTTATAATTGTAACAACTGATACAGCTAGCTACAGTCATTAATAGTATATATACTGCTATTGTAATAAGTTGATTTAGTTTTTCAGAATAATAAGAAAACTCCGTAGATTGTTCTAATCAAGATTCTTCTTTGTTAAGTCCATTATTTATAGAGTTGGCATTTTATGACAAGTTTAGTTAAATTGGAAGTATATTTATTGCATATCTTGTAATAGGGATTAATTTATTAATTCCCTAATTTAGTGAGATTCCAATTTATTAGAAATATTTGTTTCCTAATTTAATTAGATGTCTATTTTAGCAAGTCAATTATGGTGGGATTCTGTAATTGGAGCATGAGATCTATTTAGAGCAAGAAGTTGGTTCAAACAGGAAGTCATTAAATGTTCTAGATATTTCTTAGGAGACAAGTAAGACAAGAAAATCAGATTTAATCCTATTCAGATTCATAGAAATTATAAGAGGAAAGAAACTCTTATTTGGAAAGAATTTTTAAGACTTGCTATTTTGGTGAAACCCTAGTGCCTATATAAAGAGAGGTATTTCACAATTGAAGTTTGATCGCACAACACAGAGCATAAAGCAGAGAAGCAAAATTCGGCCTCCTCCCCATATAATCCGAATTTGGCACACCATGTTGCGTTGATTTGTTTTATTATTTTTTTTCATCTCTGTCAAGAGTTTATGTGGATTTTAGATCACTAGACGTTGAAAAATTAAAGAATTGCTATTGATCACGTTGGGAAGTACCTTGAGGATCGTGGATCAAGAAGGATAGTAATTCTTCAAGAGAAGCAGATTCAGTCTAAGGTTGAGTAAATTGTATGGTGATAAACTATAAGTGAGAATATTAAGTTTGGTAAATCCATAAATTGTAACATCTCAACTTAGTGAATTGCTTTTCATCTAGGTGTGGCCTCGTGGATGTAGGATTGGTTAATCCGAACTACATAAAAATCTTCGTGTCATTTATTTTCTGCATTTTATTGTGTTTTTGGAAAATCAATATTTTTGATGCGGATGAACAGAAACCGTGAATAGTATGTGAACAATTGCGGTAAACAGTAATGGTGAACACTAACAGTGAACAGTACTTCCAAAAAAATTAATTAAGCAATTAATTTTTAGTTTTTAATTGCCTACATCTATTTTTGATAGATCTAAATTCCTTTCATTTTTGTTTTCTTTCGTTTTCTTTCGTTTTCTTCACTTTTTCACTTCCCAAATGCACTCAACTACAAATTCTTTCACTAATTCATAACATAAAAATAAATGAATCGAGAAAAAATTCTATTCGTTTCTGTCCTTTTTCGGTAGTTTTTCTAGTAGAAGTCAAGTAAATGTACATGATAAAATTTATGTTGGTTTTCATGGATTCTGTACCTAGCTAGAACCTAGATTCTGTGTATACGCAAGAAAATGATTATTTCAAATAAGAAATTTAATGGAAAACAAGACATCTTAAAAAATGTCCAAAACAAAAAATAAATAAAGAAATCTGCCCATAGTGTTTGATATAGGAAAATTGTTGAAACGAGGACATAGTAGCTTTAAATTATTAACTCTCAGAGCAACTAAAAACTACATAAACAGTTCCACAAGACTCACTGATCTTTAATAGGAGTAATTGGCGCCGGCCACAAGGAATGTAGAATCGCTCTAGCTCGCATGTTGCAAGACACTACATTGCATAGAGAAGGTCAAGTTAACAGTATCCAGATCATATGGATGAGAAACTATGATTATGATTTCATTCGAATTGAGGGCTTTATCGTTTCCTTGACATCACATCCTTCAAATAAGACTTTTGAAAGAGCCAACGTAAGTTACCAGACTTTTCATACTGATACCATTTGTTAACAAATAACGGACGATTGTAGGTAATTGTCGGATGCCTCTACAGACGCCAATGAAATTGATTGGTATATCTGTTATTGCACCAATAGGTTGATTAATCACTCAACTTTGCCCTGAACTCCTCGAAGGATCGTTTGCTGCAATCTTATTATCTTCATTTACCCAATGGAGGATCCCATTGTGAGCGACAAGATATCTAGACCATTGCAAACTATACAAGCTCTTAGATTATGAAACCAAGCATTGGCTCCATTTACCAATCTCTCTGATCAGACAATCTCGGCAGTAAACACGTTACGGATATCCTGTAATAAATACTCTCAAAGGACTTGCTCTTGATCTTCTTCTCCGTAAAAACGGAGAAAACTGAGCAAATGGGGTTGCTTGTCGCTGAGGAGGGGGCTTGTAATAATAAAATAACCATGCATTTAATGAGTTTTATTTATATTATATGAATTTCACTCAATAGTAATAAACGTCTTTAAATTACACAAAAAGATGTCATTAAATTAATAATGAAATCCATAAAATATTAGAAATGGATACCATAATTATTTCATTCTTTTGTAACAACATTGCATAACCAATCACATTAATAAAATATCAATTTTGTTAAACAATTGTTTTATAGTTTAAAATTTGTAATAAAATTTTCAACATCGATATCAAAGTTCAAAATCCCGTGTCGTTGAAGAAACTTTGTTAATCTATAACTTTTTATATCTTTTCTTATTTTACTCTTATATATTCTTATTTATCAATGATGAATTTTATTACATTGTATGGAAAAACTAGTTAAAAACATTTAAAAAAAAACTAAGTTAGTATTCATTTTAATAGTAATGAGTTTTGAAACATACTTGGAAAATGGGAGACTATACATGTTTCACCCTTGATAAATGTCATATTTACTACTTACAGTCCTACGACATTTTTAATTACATGTTTCATCCATTTTCTTATTGGATAAGGGAATTAATTGTGAAAATAAGAACAAAACAGTTATTGAAAATGTGATACTTAAAAAATAAAATTAAAATTAAAATATAACACAAGTCATTGAGATTAGACGAAAATGAAAAATGCAAGCACTTGTTTGGTATATTTCATTAAGATAATCATTTTCATCTTCTCTTTAATTTTTGCATCAAACTACTTAGAAATATCATAAATTCTCAGTGGAGGGATAAGATAGTAAATGAACAAAAAATTATTAACTTTATGTGTTATCTCTTAATGGAAGGGAAGAAACAGATAATTAAAATTTAGTAGGGATGTAAAGAAACAGATAATTAAAATTTAGTAGGGATGTAAGTGGTAAATATAACATTTATCAAGGATGAAATAAGCATTTTCTGAATAATTTACTAAAATAACAATGACATTTGATCATTGTCCCTAAAAAATAGAAGGGCGTCCTCTTTCGATCATCACCAAATTCCTCATGTATTGGCAATGTGATGATGATTAAAATTAACCTGTTGAAAATTAATTACCTAACAAAATGAGCATAAAGAAAATGTATTAGTGTAAGACAATTAAATCATTGCCACATATAATGTTTCATGTGATGACTAAAGAAATACGTTAACATATCTTATAATCTTGCTAATTAATTTTCTCTTGATTCAACTTTAATATTAATAAGAGTATGGATGGTAGAAATCCCAACGAGGATAAGCACTAAGGAATTTTTCCCATTAAGGGAGGGTACGAGAGATAATTTTATATCTAATTTTTTCTTCATATTAGGGACTATGACGGATGATTGATGGAAATTAGGTGGAATCCCCATGCCCTTCACATTTACACTTTTCTATTTTTTTTTCCTAAAATTATTGCTGAATACATGTAAAATGTAAATTGTAAAGTATGAGTGTGAATAGCAAATATCATAATATTGATAAATAATATAAATATTATTTAATATCAAGAGTTAATTTGATGTAATTGCCACCATTATTTAATCAAATTTAGTGAAGATCATTTTGTTGATAATTTTTATCGTGTGAGTTTTGTAATAGATTAATATTAATGAAAGATATATTGTCGACCTTTATTTTTGGATAATTTCATAGGTAGTCTTGTAATGCAAATGGCATTGACTTAATTTGATGGTAATATAATTTTACATTCAATTTTTTTTTACTTTAATATGATTAAATCAAAGTCAAAAAATAAAAATCTAACAGTTATTCAGGAATCATGTGCTCTTAGGAATCCCTTATTATTATTCAGAGATCATTCATCTTCTCCCCTTAAACTCATATTCTTCCCTTAATCAATTCTAACGGAGACGGAGAGGATGCGAGAACATATACAAAATATTAAAGATGGGTACGAGAATATTGATCCCCTCCCTCCTCTTTCCACTGCCATCCGCAGACAGGAGTGACTTTATTTAAAGTTTTTGTATTCATAAACTTTCCATGTTGTTTCTTCTTCTTCTACATGTAGCAACATACAAATTTATACAAAACTCTCCTGAATCAGCCTAAGCAATATGAAGTATGTCAATTTATGAAAGGGATATACTAAAACAGAGCTCACTGTTTGTCAATCTGTTCAAGCAACAGGGCTCCCCATGATGTGTCTGAAGCATCGGTCTGTAGGATACGTTTGCCATCTGTCATGATCTTGAGTTTTGGTGGATTCTGGGCTATCTGCTTTAGCTGCTGGACAGCTGTAGTGTGGCTGGAATCCCAAGAGATAGGATGCTTATTTAGTAAAGCAGAGAGTAGACTTGTCTGCTGGTCCACATGAGGCAGGAAATCACGGATGTAGTTGATGATGCCAAGAAACTGTTGGACTTGTTTCTTTGTGAAATCCTTATCTGGAAAGTGGAGTAATTCTTGTGCAATGTGGGGTCCAGGCTGATAGAATCCATTCTTTATCTGCATACCGAGATATTCTACGGTATCTGTGGCAATTGTACTTTTTTTGTCTGAAAGCATAATACCGTATTGATCTACGATATCATGGAACTGTTGGAGTAAAACTTGATGCTCTTCTGGAGTACCTGAAAACAGAAGCAAATCGTCAATATAAACAAGGGTATGGTGAAGGATGGGCTGGAAGATTTGGGTCATGGCTTTTTGGAAAATGGATGGTGCGGTTTTGAGACCAAAGGGAAGAACGGTCCATTGGTAATGGGCGTTTGGGATACAGAATGCAGTTTTATAACGTTCAGCAGGGTCAATACCCAGCTGCCAAAACCCAGACTTTAAGTCAAACTTAGAAAATATTCTGGCATTTTGGAGGTAGGTAAAGATGGAATTTCGCCGAGGTAAAGGAAATTTATCATCCTGTAAAAACTGGTTTAAAGGCTGATAATCAATGACAAGACGCTTTTTACCCCGTAACGTTTCAGCACGTTTATTAACATAAAAGGCTTGGCAGGCCCACGGAGAAGTTGTGGGCTCAATGAGGCCTTGGGCAAGTAACTCTGCACATTCTGTTTGGGCTAACTTAAGCTCAGAAGGAGGCATACCCGGATGGGTTGCTTTGGTAGGATTGAGGTCTTCATTAAGCTTAAAAGGAAGCTTAACGAAATGGGCTGGATTTTTCCACAGAGGACTGGGATGGTCAAAGGCCATATGGTTTGGAGGACAAAACCTTAGTAACTGGGCCGAAATAGACTGGTAATCAGGAGGAGACTGGGCCAAATGATAAAGTTTGAGCTGGTCTGTGTATGGTTGGAACATGGACTGGAATCTGAGACCAGTAGGGAGGACTTGAATCTTTTGGGCTTGGAACAGGATATCAAACCCAAGAAGAAGATCTTTGTCAGGTAGGCTAGACCCAATAACATGGGTCCAAACTGTGAGCTTTGGGAACAGCTGAATTCCAATTCTAGACTTGGTGCGGAGCTTTGTAGAAAATAATTTTCCACTAGCAGCACGGAAATGATTTTCATTTGAAATCCAGGTTTCAGGCGGCAAAATGGCAGGGTTTAAAATACTGCGCTGAGCGCCAGTATCTATGAAGGCAATAGCAGGAATAGGCCGACTGTATTTGGATAACAGGATTTGGATTTTAACGGAGGGAATGGGTTGAACTGACAAGTGAGTGGAGGATGAAGGTACTGACTGGATGTGGAAGACAGGGGAATAGTCTTCTGGTTCAGTAGATGAAGTTGAATCTGAATCTGAATCAGAAGTGCCAAGGGAAAAAACTGTATCCTGGTCAGGACTTTCTTGTTCAGAGTATAAAAACTCAATTTGGTCAGTATCAAGAGAGAATTGATGTAAAGACTGAAGCTGTTGAACTAAGCATTGAGACCGCTTAGGGTTCTTAGGACAATCTTTAGCAAAGTGTCCGAGCTTCTTGCAAATGAAGCATCGGCTCTTTTTTTGTTGTCTGTCAAGGATGTCAGAAGGTTCTCGTCTTCGAAAATACCGAATCTTTTTGTTACGCCTAGGGAAGGGGCGTGATTGTAAAGCTCTGGAAGATCGCTTATGAAATCGGACTTTATGATGTTTCTTCTTGGAGGGACAAGTATAATTCTGAGAATCTTTGCACTTGATTTCCAAGTAAGGCTTCTTGTAGGCTGTTCGGAAACCTTCTTTGTCTTTCATGAGGTTTTAGAAGAATTTCTTCTGATCACAGAGGTAATCAAGAGATACTAAAGCCAGCTGGAAGATTCGGCCAAGAGAAAGATTGTTGATGTCGAGCTGGGCATTAGCAACCTGGCGACGAATTTCAGGTTGTAATTCTTCAGGCAAAGAGGACAAGAAGACATGCTTCAGGGTGTGGTCATTGATACCACCAATTTTATGGAATAGAGCAGACATGCGCTTGAAATGGTAATGCAGATCAGATCGTTGCATTGAGCAACATCTCATTTGGAGGTATTCTTTGCGAGCAGTGGCAAAGATAGCTGCAGGTTCTCCAAGAACCTGGGAATGAATGCCCATGAGAGCAGCATAGACGGTAGGATGCTCAAGATACTGCAATTGTCTGTAGTGTCCGAGACTGACAAACCAATCACGGAGAGATCCAGTAAACTGGGAGACAAATTCTTTAAGGACTGCAGAGAGTTCTGCATCAGGTTTAACCATCTGTAAATCTAACCAGGCAGAGAGTTCCTGGAGACGTTCACGCCACTGAGCTGGTGGAAGATCATCAAAGGTAAACCATGGTCCATTGCCAGAGGCAACTTTAGTTCGAACTCTTGGAGGAGGATTAGAGTTGTCTCCTCCTTCATTTTCTCCTTCGACATCGGAAGAAATGTCAACATAGGGTTGGCCAGGCTCCCGAGGAGGGGGATCAGTAGTGGTAGACTCAGCACGGTCCGCCATAAGAAGACGGGAAATATCAGTCAAGTGCTGTTGGGAACCATCTGAACTGAAACTATTGGACTCAGAAGTCTCAGTATTAGAGTCAAATGTCTCTACAGGGTCGGAAAGACTAGATTCTTCTGAGGAGCTATTATTCAGGTCAAGTTCTGGTTCAGTGATAAGGTAATTCTCAGAGGGTTTCTGTTGGTCGGCTTTAGAAGGAGATGCTGTAACTGGAGGTAAGGTCGAGGTGGATGGAAGGTCAGGAAATACTGGTGGTTTGTGTATCTGAAGGGGTTTTTGGATAGCATCTGAATACATGGGACGAACTGGAGGAGTGCTAGACACTGCAGGAGGTGGAACAGGTCGTCGAGGAGGTCGAGGTTTAGGTTTTGCAGGTTGAGGATTCAGATGGTAAGTCATGGGAAAGACTTTCTCAGGAGTATATTCCGTTGGAGGAGTAGGGAAAAAGGACCCAAGAGGGTGATATGGTTCAGTGGGAAAATAGGATGGTGGAGCAGTGTGAACTGCTTGACGCCGTTGATTGTCAGCATCAATTCTGGCGATTTCAGCTTGAAGTTGTCTGATTTCTTGCTCTTTCCGAGTGAATTCGTAAGAATTATCACCACGGGCAATCATAGCTCGAAGGTCACGGTCAAGCTGTGCAACCCGAGCATGAAAACTATTGTATAGATTGGTCAACTGGTCGGAGAGGGATGTAACCCTTGTGTTGACAGCAGAGGATTTATGAGCAAGTTGATCAACTTTAGAGTGCAAGGAAGTGAGAGAAGCATTCTGGACTCTGGCATTCTGAGTTTGCCAGTTAAGAACTGCTTCAAAAGGCTTGGGTTCTTCAAGATGTCCACTGGAGGAAATAGGAGAGTTGACAAATGGTTTGCTCCAGACCTGGTGCTTTGGGTCTGAACGTTTCTCAAGAGGTGGATACTCAGAACTATATTCTGAGGCGGAGGCAGAGGCAGATGAAAACATCATGCAGGACACCATAGGAGGTGTAGGTAGAAGACCAGCCGAGGAACAGACTGGTTTGCATGATCTGGGCTGATGTTTCTGGATCCACTGAAGTCCTTTGTTGTAGATTGGCAAAGGAGGTGGATAATCTGGTTCATCATCATCTTCGGGCAAATATAATTTGCAGGCAGGATAGATAATTTTCTTCTTTTTCTGTCTGGAAGAATAATCATCCTCATCATCATTACACGGACAGCCGGGATCACATCGGCCAGAGCCGGGAACATCCCATAAGAAATGGCCATCAATTTTGTCTGGGTAAACAGGAGTACCTTGGGAGGTGAAGGACATAATGGGTAATGGTTTTCCAGAAGGAAGGACTTCTGGAATGATGTCAACAGGTTGGATCATTGAGCAAGTGAAGGATAATCGGGGAGGTTCTGCAGGGGCAGAAGGAGGAGGTTTGAACTGAAGGCGAACAGAGCCATCAGGTCGTTTCTCATACATGGGTTCAGAGGTTTGAACGGGAGTGGTGTTTTGATGGAAATGCTCATAGTTGGTTATCCACTCAAGAGGCATGATCTTGAGAAGATCAGCACGAGGGATCTGTCGTGGGATCTGGATAATGGTGGGGATGTCTGGAGATTCAGCAAGGATCATGAGTGTGTCTGAACTGAGATCTGGAGGTGTGGGAAGGATAAGAGAGTGGTTCTGAAGTCTGTAAACCAACTGATGATGGATGGTAGCAATCTTGGCACTAGAGACTTGTTCAGCTCCTTGGATCTGAACTTGGATCTTTAAGAAAGTGGAAAGATTGGGATCATCAAGGGAAAGATTGAAGTTGGGATAGACAGTGAGAACAACACTGCCAGCATGCAGGGTAGTGAGGACAGTACCAATGGTAGCCTGCTCATATTGTTTGAATCGGGTGTCAAGGAGTGCAATACGGGCTGTGACAGGAAGGCCTTTTCGCCCATGGAGGGTGAGAATAAGGCGGACACCACCGAGATGAAAGTGAGTGTATCGTTGTTGTTTCCAGTGGGAAATGAGCTCAGGGGAAATTTCTAAAGTGACATACTGCTCAGCAGAAGTAGATTGGAGGGAACATTGATCAAGAGACGAAGACTGTATATACTCTTTAGGAGTAGAACGGGAAGTACTAATAAGAGAACGGATGGAACGAGTAAAACGAGAAGGACGTTGATACAACTGGTAAGGATTAACAAGAGGAAGAGAAGACTCATTTACTTGGGCAGAATCGGGAATATAGGAATACTCAACAAGACTCTCTATTTTTGACGTAGTATGCTTCGTAACAGTTTTTGGAAGGGACATAGATGAAGATAATTGAACTGGATTTTGTGAAGAAGATGCCATGGTTATAAAGCTCTTAAGTTCTCTGGAGATGAAGCAAACTTAAATCAGAATAAGGAATTTTTCAAAAAGAATTATACCAAAATCATTTTGCGTTTTGAGAAAAACAGGCTCTGATACCAATCCGAGGGGGCACCTGAGACTCTTTAAAACCAGTTTTCTATGCTAGGTTATACAACCCTAAAACAGCTCTCCTTAGCTTAAAACGGGTACCAAACCAGATAAGAAAACAGCTAAAGACCGTCTCAAGTGTTCTGATACACAGGATCCTTTATACAAAGGCAAGTGTAGAGCATACTAACTTGGTTTTGAACAAATTTTTTTTTTAAAAACTTCCTTATTCCTTTTCTTATCTATTTCAGAGCTCCATAGAACTTAAGAAAGAGGAGTTTAGAGAGACATGGAGAAGAGAATATTGAAAAGCAAACGTTTATTCAAACTTGTTTCCAACTTAGTCATAAACTAAGAGGAGGTGCCCTTATATAGGGATTACAACGAGATAAAGCCAAACTTAGAAAAGTGAGACAGGACCCTCATCTTTTCATAAAGCAAACAACTATTCATACTTTAATAAAGTAAAGTAGAGATAGGACCCCCTAACGTTATCTTTTACATAAAAAGACAAAACATAAAAGCAAAAGCGGAAAGCAAAAGCTACTTTAATAAAGTAAAGTAGGGACAGGACCCCCTAACTTTATCTTTTTCATAAAAAGACAAGACAAAAAAGCAAAAGCTACTTTAATAAAGTAAAGTAGGGACAGGACCCCCTAACTTTATCTTTTTCATAAAAAGACAAGACAAAAAAGCAAAAGCTACTTTAATAAAGTAAAGTAGGATAAGGACATGCGGCGAGAATTACGGAGAGGATAGATTCATCCCGTAATCATCTGAGCTGGAGCTGGATTCAAATCTGCGATAGTTGACGCAGCTTTTGTGACAGTTGGCTCCATGAGGTTCACAGAACAGGGTGCACTGTTCGAGATAAGTGGGGCCATCATACTGGGGACATCCTTTTGCATGGACAATCCCGGGAATGCAGAGAGATCTGCATTGGGATGGCGGATGAGTGATAATGGGCTCAGATTGCGATATGACTCTTGATGACTGGCCTTGTTCTGGTTGGATTGGAGTCTGATACTCCCGGAGGAGTTGACTGAGCGGTAGAAAGTCATCCTCAGGATCCTGGGAATCCTGGTAGTAAATCTGTGGAGGACTAGTTGGACGTTCTTCTTTGATAATGATACCTTTGCTGGAACCAGAAGGATTAGGTACCATGAACATTTCATGACGAGGTCCAATAGAACTGGAGATGATGTCTTGCGGAGGTGGAGGAACATGGTTTAAAGACAGGAGATGATTCATGAGGGCCTTTTTAAACATGGGGTCTTGGTCCAGTGTGCTGGGATGAGGGGTTGTGTGGTAGTGGCTGATTTGTGGTTGAGCAAAGAAGGCGGCTGTTTCTGGGTGACGGAAATATGGTCGGTGGACTATGAACACTGATGTGAATTTTTCAGCTTCATGAGAAGGGATGGTGGAGAGATGATGGTTGTGACTAAGCTGCTGGAGTTGGGATCTCCATTGAGGAATAGGAGAGAACCACTCTAACAGAGTCCATAACAGAGAAGTAGCCTTGGAAGGATTATTGAGGGTGTTGACTGTGTAGGCTAAGGGGATGATTAACTGAGTTGCATGGAGTACAGTTAAGCACCAGAAATACCAGAGTTCATCTTCACTGATATCCCTGACAGAGGGGATGAAGAATCCTGTAAGGAAGAGATTCTCGGGATGAAAGGTGAGGAACTGGTTGTGAGGGTTTTCTTCAAGGAAGAAAGCTTTCATGTAGTAGCGGAAAAGAAATTGTTTAGCAAACTCCTGAAGACGGTAGAGGGAAGGAAAAGTTTGTACAGGCCTGGGGAAGGTCTTTTGGGTGAGAGCCTTAGAAGGCAGAGAGGTAGCAGTAGATCTAGTAGCCATGAAGATCGGGAAGACTGGGGAAGTGTAGAAGATTGGAGAGGCAGGTTTCTGAATGCGGGATAGGAAATCTGGAATGAGGTTCTTTTGTCCTTTTATATGT
This sequence comes from Citrus medica, assembly GCA_002013955.2. NCBI lineage: Eukaryota > Viridiplantae > Streptophyta > Magnoliopsida > Sapindales > Rutaceae > Citrus > Citrus medica. The sequence continues at coordinate 471,170 of MKYO02013344.1, forward strand.
TCAACATCAAATTCATATCGGGAAAACCATTCCTGTAACCGAAGTAACTGGCTGTTGGGAATCGTTTTACCTTTAAACTGTAGGACTTTAGGGAAAGAGGAATTATCCAATCTGATCAGGAATCTATGGCCAAGGAGGTGGTATTCGAACTTTTTGATGCAGTTTTTGACGGCAAGGATCTCCTTGTAGATCGTGTGATAGTGCTGCTGGGCTGGACTAAAATGTCCACTAGCATATCCGATTAGATATTCTCAGTGGATCCAGAAACATCCGATTAGACTTGTTCAGCTCAGTGGATCCAGAAACATCAGATAAGAGAGTGGTTCTGAAGTCTGTAAACCAACTGATGATGGATGGTAGCAATCAGATATGCTAGTGGACTAAAATGTCCACTAGCATATCCAATTAGACTTGTTCAGCTCCATTAGCATATCCGATTAGAATGCTTCTCTCACTTCCTTGCACTCGAAAGTTGATCAGATTGCTC
>MKYO02013455.1:0-37816 GCA_002013955.2 Citrus medica
AGAAAAAGAAAATGTACTAATCAAACGTCCCCAATATTTTTTACTACTTGTCTATTCTTGTCACTTTTCATGTAAATGTACAAGATAAACTATAATTATAAATTTGAAAATCGCTGAGAAGTAGGAAAAGGGAATTAATTCGAAAGTGCTACCTCAGGAATATGCACCAACAATCTCTAATAATCAGTTGAGCAAGATCAAGTAGCTTAAAATGATGTGGTGAATCTGGCTATGATAAGGGGGGGGGGAAATGCTGAAATTCAAAGATTTCTCGAATTTGGAACTGCATAATACCCAAATTCTTGTTCCAAAAAAATAGTGCAAGAAATGAAGAGCATCCAAAATAACCAACCAAAACACTTGCTTCGCTAGCACCTCTCCAAAATACGTAGACATTTTGCAATAACCTAAAGCAAAGAGACCCCCAAAAACTTTCAATGCTAGTAAAGATTATAAGTTATAAGTCCTTTATATATTGCAGAATTGGAGACTTCTAAGTAAAAAAAATCACAAAGAATCACATGAAGCTTTTGTCTTAATACAATATGTAAAAGATCAAAGCAAAAAGACATGCAACTCCATTGAAAGGCTTATTTATTTTTTAATAACAAAACTGAAGAATCCATTAAAATTAATCTTAAAAATCAGCAGCTAATTGGTGCCAATAAAAACGAAGCAGCAATAATCTAATATCTAGTCACGTAATTATATATATTGATAGTAAGAACAAAAATATCATCGCTCACTACCGAAACAGTACTTCAAAACCTAACTCAAAATCATAAAATTAACCCCAAAAAAATTAAATTTCTAAACATGCAAGCAACCTAAAATATCCAACAATAGCTATAAAATATCAAAAATGCCAAAAAATAAGGTAAGAAATTAAAAATCAAAATTAAAGCGAAACTTTAGCACAATACGATAGTGTGCATAAATATACAGTGAAATTTGCAGAGTGCTAAAGTTGTTAGCCAACTAGATTAGAACGAAGTGGCAACAACAGCGACAACAAAGAAAGAAGGAAGCAGCAGCTCACATTTATGCCAAAAGATACGAGTGCTAAAGTTGTTAGCCAACCAGATCAGAAGGAAGTGGCAGTGGCAACGGCAGCGGCCACCAAGAAAGAAGGAAGCAGCAGCGGTAACGAAAAAATTGATTGTTAGGTAGAAACTAGAAATTAGGGTTCAAGGGTGGGGCTATTTATATGTTTTTTAATTTTTTAATGAAAAACTGATTTTGTTTTATATTTTTTAATATAAACTTTAACTTATAAATATGATTTACTTAAATTGAAAAAAATTAATATGCATAAATAGATTTTGCCAAAAAATTTAATATGCAAAACAAATATCTTAAAGCATATATATAGACTACATATTATATACACATTTTAATAGTAAATGTCTAATATTGTTAACAAGTATCTCAGTTGAGTTCATTTTAATCAATTTAAATATTGGCTAATAAAGTAATAATGGTTACTAACAACATAAAAAAATAAGCTTTATTATAAATCATTAATTTTGATACTACTAAATTCAATGGATAAAATATTAGCATTACATTTATGGTGCGTTTACTTCATGGAATGGAAATTGGGTGGAATGAGAATGAGTTGGGAATGAAAATAGGTCGAGAATAAGAATAGACTGGAATAGGAATGATGAATGAGAATGAGATTCTAATATTTACTTAGCAAAAATAAATGAGAATGTGAATGTGCTATAATGTCACTGATCTGTTTATTTGGCAAAATAAATGGGAATAAGAAATGGGAATGAGAATCAATTTACCAAAATACTCATAATATTAAATATTGTAATTTTCATTAACTAAATACAATATAACCTCTATAAATTAATAATGTCGGGACCATATAAATTTATTAATTTAGAGAGATATTAATTAATCTATAAATTAATAAATTATTAATTTATAGAGTGTGTTCACAATACAAAGAACTAACATTTAATTAACTGAAAATTCATTGTATTTTACAAATATAATCAATAGAATTTAAATAAATTCATCAAATTAATAATGTATACTTGATTAAATAAATTCATGAATTTTACTAAATGTATTCAATGAACTAAACTAAATGTTAGTTATTAAATTGTATTAATTGAATTTGAACTAATTCATCTAATGTACCTATCTACTTGATTAACTAAATTCATGTATTTACATAAATTTATCTAAGTGTATTCAATGAACTAAAATAAATGTAATTTCATTAAATTGTATCAATTGAATTTGACTACTTATCTATTTAATTAAAGAGTATTCATGTATTTACATAATTTAGCTAAGTCATATATCCAATGAACTAAATTAGAAATTAAATGTATTCAATGAACTAAGTTAAAATTATTGTCTATATAAACAAACACAAAGTATTCTTTTATTTCATAGTAACTTGTTAAAAATTAAAGATGAAATTCAACTAGATTTAAACTTCAAGAAAAAATAAGTTACAATAGACTCATATTTTAATAAATTGACACAGTCAGTTACATTTGTAATTTCACAGTATTTGTAATTTCTACAATTATTAATTTATGATATAAATGCGACCATAGAGTTATATAGGAGTTCTCAGAAAAATTATCTTATTAATTTATCAAAATTATTAATTTAGCTTCAGGGCCTAAGTCGAGACTGCAAAAAATTATTATATTATAGAGATTATTAATTTATCGAGTATTAATTTATAGAGGTTATACTGTATTTGTATAAATATTATTATAAAAATGATATTAATTAAAAAATAAAATTAATAAAAATAAATGTTAATAATGATAATATTAATAAAAATAATAATAACAATAATTAATAATAAAGTTAATAAAATTTAATAATAATAATAATGACATTAAAATAATAAAATTAATTGTGCTCTGAACAAGGATAATTTGGAAAATATGAAAAAATTAGAGGGATACAAAATTGTGTGGGACCCACATATTTTATTTCTATTCTCAAGTTACATTTTACTAAGTAAATATGGATTTCATTCTCATTCTTTCATTCACATTCCTTCATTCTCATTTCCTAAATACTCAAGTAAACACACCATTAATGTATAGACATGTCTATTATAAGTATTTAAGAAAATATTATCATTTGAAAATAGTGAATCAATATAACCATCAAAATAATGCAGTATAAAAGAATAAATTAATTTCACATAGGTTTGTATGAATTAATTTGCATAAGAGATTGAGATATGCCTATATATATCATATAATAATATTGGCCACTAGTAATAAATTAATAATAAAAAATTAATAATATTTGATTGATAATTATAATGTTTGGTATAATTAACAAGATAATTAATTTAAAAAAACAAGATACTTGTTTGATAATTATCCAAAAGTTAGACAAAAATTATTCTCATATTAGTGGGTAGAGGTTTGAATCACTTTATATGTATTATCGGATTGATTTCTTTCAATTATTTAAAAATAAATCTGATTAATTAGTGATCTAAATATTTAGATTGCATTGACCTATAGAAAATTAATAAAATATTATGATAAATTTTTATGCAAAAATTACTAAATTTATAAATGTAATAAAAATATTTAATAATTTACAATTTTATTTTATTTATATTTCAATAATATTTGCAGCAGTAATGTCACATATTTTGAGGAAAAAAATATAAGTTTCATTTTTTAAATATATTTTCATGTAAAGTTGAGGGAGTATTTGGTAGTTTTATAATTTAAATTGATAATCTTGTTATATACTTAAAATAACGGTAGCTGTATGATATTTACCTTTAATTTTTTCACACTAATCGATTAAAATAAGAGATAACCGGTGGCCGGTTATAAAATTAATTAAAAAAATAATAAAAATTGGCTGTACCAGATACAGCGATGTATTGCAGGCCAACCCTAATTAATTAGGCTAAATTTTAGAAACAATCCTACGATCCAGCAAATTGACCCATCATGACCCAACTCAATAATGTAAAACTCGACGATTATTTATTGATGGTGATTTTTTTCACTCCACTCTCAAGAAATAATTACAGCAAGTTTTTATTATTTTAAAAAATACAAATAAAAAAGAAGTTTGAGATTTAATCTAATAAAATTAAATACTTAAATTAAGCATAATTTTAAGGATAATTTTGTCCTTTTTTATATTTGGATAAAATGATCAAATAGAACTTATGGTGAGACTATTTGAACCCATTAAATTTTCCTCTACATCTATTTTTAAAAATAAATTCGTTATTATAAATTTAAAAAAAATCATAATTACCCTTCACTAATCTCTCTCTCTCTCTCTCTATCCTATAATTGTATATTTTTTCTCTACTCTCACATTCTGTAAATTAGATACTCAATTTCACTCTCTTTTGAATTATTTTTGATAAAATTTAATTTTTTGATATTCATTTATTTTTATGACCGGTAAAAAATTATTAATGTTCATTTCTAAACAAGGATTCACCTACGGTACCACAGTGGTACCGTATCACTGCTCTTGTTTTTAGTGCGAGCACTAGTGTAAACTTCCATAGAACTCCTTTTACTCTTTTTTATTTTAATTTTACTTCACAAATATTAAGTTAATTTCTCCCAAAGCTGTGAATGTTTCAACGGCCGCAAATCGGCTCCCCCGGTGGCTGTGGTTGGTCGGAAACGACAGAGGGAATTGTGGGGAACAAAACCCAAGTGGTTCCGTCACCGGAAACCGGTGAAATCGCGGTGAATTGAAGCGGCGATGCCGCGGCTTTTCATGGCTTTGATCGACAGCGTTCCGAACGGTTTCCTGCGATAAGGATGGCATGGACATAATCGGAGTCGCACGAGCTTCCTATCGGTACCAACCTTCACCGGTATAGTGGTCGGAAAAGAAAACGGAATCCGGGTCGAGTTCGAGGGTTCGGGTCGAACCGGTTCTTTTTGCGACAAGGATTTTTAAGTAGGCGGTCGTTGAAGGATATACAATTTGCGAAAATAATAATAACCAGAAACTGAGCCATTAAAGATATACAATTTTAAAGAGGAATTTGATACAATGGATTAGTAGTAACAAGAAAAGCCAAATGACGGGGCTTGTGATGATGACGAAGGGAGGTGGCTGCGCTGGCGGGGACAGGGGAATGGGAAGGTGACAAAAGGAGCGAGAACGACTGAAGAGGAACAGAACCAGCTCTCGCTGGTGGCGTTTGTTATGGCGGCATTGAGGAAATCGATGGTGTCTTGTCGTGTTGAAAGAGGCGAAGACGTGATCTCCGCTGTTCATAACATGGAGATCGGGTGTCCCACAAATGTCCGGCACATTACTCACGTCACCTTCGATCGGTTCAACGGCTTTCTGGGTCTTCCTGTTGAGTTTGAGGTGGAGGTCCCGTGTCGAGTTCCGAGTGCTAGGTAGGTATTGTAATTGAATTGGATTTTTGGTTCTGCTATGTGGGCGTTCATAGTTTTTTTCCACTATTCATCTATGGTTTACTTGGAGTACTCGCCTAAATTTTGTTTCTAGCATAGGCATCGCTTAACTGGCTGTGTCATTCTTGTTTAAACATTTGAAATTCGAATGTCTGTACACACTTTGAACTGAGATTTAACTTCTTCGTTTAAGCTGAAATTTTGCATTCAAAGATGGAATTTTTTTTTTCTATAGTGCAAACTGAACTTAAGAGGGTTTCAGGACGTTTTTGAATTGAAACCCCCAAGCCTCCTTCTTTTTGCTACGAAATTGAAGGGAAAAGTTAAATTAATATCAAGTTGGTATATCAGCCCCTTAAACTGTAAAAGTCGAAGATTAACAACTCTGCTGTTGTTTCTTCCTAAATTTTTCAAATTCCTCTGAAGTGAAAAGTCGGAGGAGTGGCCGGAAACGGAAATGAAATTCGGGTCGGGTTTGTGGGTATTGTGATAAAGAGAGGGGTATTATAATATATGTGTAATAAAAAATAAAAATATGTAAATAGTAAATAGTTTAAGGTGCTATCTCAAATGTTTATATGGATGCAGTAGAAATTATCTTAATATTTGTATAGCAAAGATTAAATAAAATTAAGTAAAAGGGGCTCTATAAAAATTTACAGTTGTGCTGGCACAAAAGACAAAAACAGTGGTACGGTACCACTGTGGTACCGTAGCTTGATCCTCTAAACAATAGGTTTTGTTCCTTTTAATTAATAATACCAATTATTTATAGCTAATATAATATATTTGAACGAATTGATGAGAATATGTGAAATTAAGAAGCGAAAGTAATTTTTTCAAAAATTATTGAGATAATACTTAATTAAAAAGAGGGTGTAGAGAGAAAATTTTGTGGGTTCAAATAGATCCATCATAAAATTTATTTAAAAACAATTTTAATGATCAAGAGTACCTATATAAAAAAAGCTTATAGTAAGAAATTAATTGATTAATTGTCAAAATCTTTTATTGATTTGTATATTTTAAAAACACCGGGAGTTTGTTTTTGGTATAAACTTCTACAAGACATATACTTTTTTTTCATACAGATGTATAAAGGAAAAAAAAAACACAAAATAAATTTTTATTTATAATTAAATACACATGTGTTGTACGAACAGTTCAAAAGTCAGCAAATCCGCACCAACAATACCAAAAAAAAAAAATCATAATTCAGACATGCAATGTAATTGAACATTACTCTGTCCCCTCTACAAACAGTAAACCTTGCCGTACACACTTCCAGCTTATCCACATCTTTAGAACTTCCAGCTGGTTCTGGTTAACCAGTTTGATTTTTTTTTTCCTAATTAATTGACATACATTAATAAATCTTCAATAGGTTAGTTTGTTAGCCCCGAATTGCAATATACGTTAATTGTAATTCAGTTAATTAATATTCACTTAAATAATAAATTTATATTAATTTTAAAAATATTAATTTATCGAAATTATACTATAATTCGAAAGGTATTGAAAAATAAAGATCTTGCTTGCATGGTTTTCTTATAAAAGAAGTCTTCTTTATTCTCAAAATCAACTTCTTCAGTCACCACATCATCCAAAAATTCATAAACAAATAAAAACAAAATACATATAAAAAGTGGACTTTTTATTATTATTATTTTATTTTTTGACCTGAAGGCAAGTCATTTACCTTCACATATAGTGCGCTGAGCTTGAACCAACCTTTTATTATGTGAAGCTGGTCCTTTGAATCAGTTCTAAATTCATTAATCAATCTTTTCATGCACATATTTTAGTATTATTGATTTATTATACATATTTCCGTTAATATGATAACCGTCCAACCAATCTGTTCACAGCTGTCCTAATTCTTTTTTAGTCCTTTGTTTTCTTTCTAATTGTAGTTTTTTTACTCATTTTGATTACCCCTTTAACTTGAACTTCCATTTTTTAGTGTCAACCTTTGGTTAGTTTAACTGGGTAGTTACCTGTTTCAAGCATGGTGGGGTCTTTGCCAATCTTGTAATGGTACGTATATATGATCATTTAATATTATCATTATTTTTTTACGCTTTGTTTTTCTTATCTTTAAATGATTGTGTCGTTTTCAGTATTTCACACAAATTGAAACCCCGAACAATTTGTGTGATTGTTAATAGCCCGGTTGGATTTTCTTAATTCGTAGGTGTAATCAGCGTCTGGGTTAACCCAACTTTTGTTTTTCTTTCTTTGCATTGCTGAAACTAATAATGGCTGTGGCATCTTTTGATTTTTGGATTAGACTTTACCATTGTGTGACAATGATAGTGATATTTTTTATTTTTTATGGGTTTGTTTTTATCTTCAGTTTTATTGATTTTTCAGTGATAGTGTTGCTATGATGTTTTTGGATATGTGAGAGGGATGTCCATTGGGTATTTCTTTTTGAGCAAGTTGAGGCTGTGCGTGTATGTCTGTTAAATATGTCCACACTTTTTTCTCTGTCCTTTCTATTTGGTAACTTAGAGTGAACCTTCCTTGTGTTTGGCACCAAACTTGGCCACCGTCAGATCTTGTTTTTTAATGGTCTCTAATGCCTCTTATTTAAACATTAATGCCCTTAAATAGTCAGAGTTGGATTCCAGTGCCTGGTTCCATATTCGAGTAGTTGTTAGTAGGATTCCATTCGGAAATTTGATCCTGTGAGACAATGAGAACCCAGAGAGGAAAGCGTTCTGAGGTGTGTCTTTTGGCTCTCTGGTACTTGTTCTTATATAACTTTTTGTGATTTTTAGGAACCAGCATTTAGACTGATTCGAAGATTCACTTTCTGTTGCAGGCTTTTTGGCCTTCCATTGTGATGAAGAAATGGTTGAATATGAAGCCAAAGGTGTATGATTTTAGCGAAGATGAGATTGACACGGAAACTGAAAGTGAAGATGATGGTACGGTTGTGAAATGTTTACATTGGTTGGTTGTTTCTGTGTTTCTGGTGCTTTTTTTGTTGTTGATATTGTTTTGTACCAAAAACATTTTTCCAGCTTGCTCTGTTAAAGATGCAAGGGTGCACATACGTGACGATGATCTACATAAGGCTCAGGAGAACCATTCTGATTGTCAAAGCCAAATTTCAGGTTGTATTCTATATGTCTACTTTGGTCTTGCCAAGATCAAACTCTTTTTCTTTCTTGATTATTATTATTATTATTATTTTTACTATCAAAAACAATTATTTTATCATCTCTACTATTATTGGATTCCTGTATCTTTCCTCCAGTGTTCATTCCTACAGAATCTCGATATGAAATTCTCGTGCCTTTTTTTCCTTTTCTTGTTTGTAAAACATTATTTTTGTTATTTGGTGCCTTACTATATAAATTATCTATCGCTTTTTTCTTTGCTCTGTTTTTCTTTTTAATATCTAATTGTTTAAGTATCAGTCACTCTTAAATTTAGGTGAAATTCTAGAATTTTGGTGTGACCATGAATTAGTCTAGGACTTGAAGATGAGCTCAGGTTTTGATTTTTGTGATGGAAATGAAGAAAAGAAGCCATTTAGAAAAATCCCTGTTCTTGTGTTTATTAGTTTCTGGGTGAAAGACATAAATATCCTTTTTTAGTGTTTAAAAAGTTTTTGTTTCATTTAAATCTCTAGACCTAAATAGAGTCCAGTTCCTGCAAAGTTTTTAGTCAATTCCATGAGAAGTTTAATTATCTTGAAGACCTAATCAGTTTTTCACTTGATTACTTGTGAGTCTCAAATTGCTTTGGTGTTTCTTTGGTCCAGAGACACCTTCTAAGGGCTATCACTTAAGACACAGGAGAGGGAAATCAGAAACACTGCGTGTGCAGTATATAAATACCAAGGATGTGAGGTTTGGCTGTAACTCGCTTAATTAGCTAACTCAGCCATAACTATCTGTGTGATTCTGACTGAGAAAGCTTCTTGATACTCGGTTGTGTGCAGGGTAACAGTAGGGACTTGGAATGTCGCTGGAAGAGAACCATACGAAGATCTTGATATTGATGACTGGCTTTGCACCCAAGAGCCAGCAGATATTTACATTATTGGGTGCGTATTTCATACTTTGGTGAACAGTGAGTGCATCCTGTCTGCCTTTGTTATGGCTGTTGTGTCAATCTGCCATCGTGCTATTCAGTTAGCAACATCTTACTTGAAGTTCCAGTTTGTTTTTCATAATAGTTCCTTGTGCATGTGCAGTTAAATAGATTGGAATAGTTCTATCACATCATAATCAACATTGTAATGCTTGAGTTAATGGAATGCGCAGTGTAAACCTTAAGACTGCATAAGTTTGAACAATGAGACTAGGTTAGGTTTTATGACCTATTGATATGTCTTGGCAATAGATTCCTCATCAATCAGATCAACCGGCATTTTTAGAATTTGGTCTTATTTATTTAATGCTGCTATGAGGCACATGCGTCCCTTTTTAAATCTATCTAAACTAAACACATGTTTTAGGTAAAATGATTGGCTTAATGCTTATGTCATTTTAAGGGAGTACTAGCACTGGTTTCAGACATGAAAACTCCCAATATCTAGATGCAGATGATGGATTGGTGTTGATTTGAGGTATTTTAAAGGAGTTATTCTACAAGTTCAAGCTATTTATTCAAACTGACTTAGCATAAATTCAATGGAAGTGTCAAAAAAAGGAATAAACAAAACACAATCTAAAATAAATGATGTTGTAGCACACAGCTGTGCCATATTATTATATGCATTAGAGGTTTTAATCTCATGTTAATAATATCTACTTTTCGCAGCTTTCAAGAGGTAGTCCCTCTGAATGCTGGTAATGTTCTGGGGGCAGAGAGTAGCAGGCCAATTCCAAAATGGGAGGCAATCATTCGCAGAACTCTGAATAAATCTGCAGAACCTGAAAATAAATTCAAAAGCTACAGTGCCCCACCTTCTCCAGTGCTAAGAACCTCCTCTGTTGCTGACGAACTTGCTGATGAACTTGCTGACGAGATTGATGATCTCCCTTTGGGGATTACTAGTGAGGAGTATGCTAGTATTACAAATGGTTGCAATGTTGGACGAGAAGATTTGAAGAAAGTTATTAGTATTGGTAAAAACTTACATTTGAGTAGAATATATGGTGTCGACTACGATCGTAGATTAGACTGGCCTGAACATTCATTGGATGCAACCCCTGTAGTCATCTCATCCAATTTGAAATTGCGGAGGGTGTTCAGCAGTTCTGCAAGAATCGGCTTTACTTTGGTGGACAATCCACCAATGTTGAGTCCTCAACATTTTGCAATAAATGGAAATGGATTGAAAAGGTCACACCACAGCTATGGAAACCTAGTCTCAACCTGGATGGAGCCGCAAGAGGAGCCTGAAGTTGTTGAGTCTGTATCTGATGTGTCCGATGGTTTTTCTGATGAGGAGTTTGATGCCTTCTCTGAGACACCAAAGGAGAAACATAATGATGCGGCCATTAGAGATACTGCAAAGTCACGTCCTAGGTATGTCCGAATTGTCAGCAAGCAAATGGTTGGGATATATGTGTCAATTTGGGTGCGTAAGCGGTTGAGAAGACACATAAACAATTTAAAGGTCTCACCTGTTGGAGTTGGTCTTATGGGCTACATGGGAAACAAGGTAACACAATTCTTTCATGCTAATAGTGCTCCACCTTATAAACTAGAAATTATAGGGAAGTTAAAGTATTTGTGGTTGTATTTTTTCTGAAGCACAAAAGCATGGATGCATTTTTTTCCCTCATAAACACTAATAGTAGTACATTTGTGTCATAATTGGGACGTTTAACACCTCCTAAACATTAGTGAATATGACTTTTGACAACCTGTCCCGGGAATTACATTAATTGGGATCGTGTTATAAGCATTTATAAAGTGAATATACTTGCTGTCACTGCAATTTACATCTAAGTTGAGGTTTCTGATGCAGGGATCTGTTTCAGTCAGCATGACTCTGTTCCAATCACGGCTGTGCTTTGTTTGTTCTCATTTGACCTCTGGTCAGAAAGATGGGGCCGAACAAAGGCGTAACTCTGATGTCTTTGAAATCAGACGACGTACCCGTTTCTCATCAGTCTTTGATATAGATCAACCACAGACAATTCCATCTCATGAGTAAGCATTCTTGGGATTTGAGTTTCAAATAATATATAATTTATTTACACAAGCTCCATTTGGGATCAAATCCATGTTTTTGTATATTAATATGCTTTCATGGAATTCAAGGTAATTTTGTATGATATTTATTGCGGATTATCTTATTCAACTAAATTATACAATCAACATCATTCTGGTAATCTGGTACTCAAGTATTGCTGATAAATTTCACATTTGTACCTGAGAAATTTTATTAGTTGCATGGAACATGTGTTTACTATTTTCCCCTTCTTTAAACAGTCAGATATTCTGGTTTGGGGATTTGAATTATCGTCTCAATATGATGGACACAGAAGTTCGGGAGCTTGTTGCTCAGGAGCGGTGGGATAAGCTTATCAACAGTGATCAGGTAGACTTGCACACAACTTTGACAAAATTATTCACTTTCCCTTTTTGTACTTACTAAGCTAGCAGTTCATTTTTAATAAACCTTTCCTGTTTATCACATTTTGGTATAACTCGGATGCTATAAACATAATCAGATTTCACTCACAGTAGAACACGAATGACCTTCTCACTTATTAGGTAAAGAACTGTTACTTGTGAATTCAGAGAACAAATAAATTGCCTCTAAGCATTTTTGCTCTATAGCCTCTCAACCAAAAAGGGAATCATTTCCGAAGTGAACGATTTTTTTTTAACATATGATTTTTGCGATTGCCTAGCACAATTACTTGTTGGTAGGTTGTATATTTTATTAGACAAACATGATTTATAATCACTCCGAATGATTTTCCAAAAATTGTTTGAGTTTCCATGTAAGTGATGTCTGCCTCTAATTCATTGCAAAATTTTGTAGTTGCAAACATGCCTTATCTTCTGATGGTAAAATTGTTTAATTGCTTTGTTTTTTTTGCAGCTAAGCAAAGAACTCCACAGTGGGCATGTGTTTGAGGGATGGAAAGAGGGAGTGATAAACTTTCCACCAACTTACAAATATGAAATAAATTCTGATAGATATTTTGGTGAGAACCCAAAAGAAGGGGAGAAGAAAAGATCTCCAGCTTGGTAAATATATGTCAGCCTTTTTGTTGTACTAGTGAATAGACCTTTATAATTTATTATATCTTGAATGATCAGGCTAGTTCCTTTACATGGAATGTTATGCAGGTGTGATCGTATACTTTGGTTAGGAAAAGGCATAAAACAACTTGCTTACAGGCGGGCAGACATACGACTCTCTGATCATCGGCCTGTTAGTTCAACGTTCTTGGTTCAAGTTGAGGTCTTAGACCATCGAAAGTTGAAGAGAGCACTCAATGTCAGCTCTGCAGTAGTACATCCTGATATTTTCTTAGATGAAGATGGGGAACTCGAGCTTCAGCAATTACCAGGTAGAATACCAGGTAGAATACCAGGTAGAATACCAGGTAGAATATGTCAACTTTTGTTTAACATAACTTGGGACCATGTTCTTCAACTTGAAATTAAGCAATGGTTGATCTCATGTTGTGACTAAGCATCAGAAATCTTCTTTCATCTACGGTTTTTCAAAAAGCTGTTTGTCTTAATCTTAGATGTGACATAGTTGTAGAAAAGTCAGAAATTGCATTTTTCTTCGTTTCTATAGTTCTCTGGTCATAGTTGTTTTACCAGAAAGGACATAGTTGATGCCAATTTATATAAATCTACTTACTCTTGCATACATATGATAACGCTTCTTTTTTTCTTTTCTCCCCCTTCTTTCTGTAGCAGGGGATCGCAAGTTGTTTGACTAACATTAGAAGTTGACATCAAATCGATATATGGGTATCGACATCCACCTTCAGGTTGAAGCACGAACAAAATCAAATCCTTGTGACAATAGCAAGGAAAAGAAGTGTTCTGTATAGCCTTGAGTCACATAATACTTGATACGTAGTCAATATATAGATATAGCAATGTGCCAAAATACTTGTTTAGGGCAGGTGAACGTATAGACCGTAAACAACATTTTTTTTTCTCTCTTTTTTGGCTCTTCTACAGATAGCTCTGAAAAAGAATAATGCTTCTAGTGGGGTCTATCAGTTTTGACTGGGATGCTTGTGGGTCTGTATGTCAATAGCTTTGTCAAGTATTTGAACTTGTAAATTTTCTTCCCTTTTGGGATGGTGTTGGAAACTCATTTTCAGTCATCTAGTTTACAGTTCTAACTCCATTGTGGTTCACAGACAATACAAATACCTGCATGTGTTTTTTTCTTTTAATTTGTCCAGTTTTTCTCAAGTTCCTTTGAAAATTGGAGAAGGAAACACTCAATTGAGTTTGTTTTATGGAATACAAATTCAATTGAATAAGGAAAAATTTACTTTTTAACATTTTTTTTTTCCCTTGGGAATATTATACTATATGGTTAGGCTGGAAAATTGACTAATAATATTTGGATACCAAAGCCATGAGGCTATCTTAGATATTCTGGTTTGATGATGTTGTATGATGAAGATTTTGCGCATAATATTGCACCAAGCTGCCTAGCTATAAACCCTGGCAGGCCAATTTTCACAACCCAATAGACTCTGGAAGAAACATCTTTATAAAATGACCTAAAGAAAAGAATAATTAGCTTCAGTTAGTTGCATCAACTTTGAATATTAAGAGCCAAAAGGGATTTTTTGCAAGAGAAGTTGGTTTTGACACATAGTAGCAATTTCAAGAACAGTGCAAGAAAACATCATTGTCAAGCTCTGCAGGCACGATATATATGTGATAGAGATGTTAGTGCAACAATCCTCTCCGCGTGCACTTGATCTTGAACCAATTGTTTAACTTGTACGTGCTGAATCACTCAATGGAGAATATAAGGATACTATTGTTGATTGTATTGATGTTCATGTTGCATGGAAGAAAGATTTCGGGTGAAGGTGATGGAGTTCTTGTTCAGGATTACTACAAAGAGACATGCCCCTTAGCAGAAGAGATTATGAGACGTATTGTCGAGAATGCAGTGGTTAAAGATCCTCGCATGGCAGCATCACTCCTACGCTTGCACTTTCATGATTGCTTTCTCATGGTTACATTTGATCCCATCATCTCTCTTATCTGCTTTATAAGAGAGAAAATGCATATATTTTTTCCTCAGGAGTTTTTGTATGTTGGTTTATTTTGGAGATCAGGGCTGTGATGCATTGGTTCTTCTGGAAAGCTATGGAGGCATGGTCACTGAAAAACAAGCAGGGCCAAACGTAAACTCTGTGCGAGGATTTGAAGTGATTGATGAGATCAAGTTCATTTTAGAAGATGCATGTCCCCACACAGTTTCATGTGCTCTGATATTCTAACCATTGCCGCTCGTGATGCTGTTGCTTTGGTATGTAATGTAACTCTCTCCACATTTCTTTTTGTAGATATTCGTGCATATTCAACATTAAATCTGAAAGCGTACCTAACCTTTTTAATCCCCAAACGCATCTCCGAACGCGGAAGCAGGTTATGTCACTGTCTCTATTCAGCGGATTACAATAAGTTACGTTACTTTGGCATGAGAATTTAAGGAAACATCATCATGCCACTCTATGTTTTTGCCAATGTTTATTGGCATATTAATATCAATTCGATCCAAGATCTATTATTGTATGTTTGGCCAATGTCTAATATCTTATACATATTTCCATATCTCTCACATAAAAATTTAGGTACAACAAGTGTATTTATATAAAAGCTCATGTAAGTTATGAAAGTTAAATAGAAGACTTCATAACTCTTTGAGTTTAATTAGACTTACAATAGTAACATAGAAGTCTATCTAAAAGAATATTTTAGATTGTTCTTTGTGTTCCATTACGGATGCTAATTCCAATACTTCTCTTACAAGTTTAGTGATATATATATACAAGTGCCTGATTTTTATATTATCAGAGAGGATGATCGACAAGGAAAGTCTTGCTTGGAAGGAAAGATTCATTGAAAGCGAGCTTTGACGGAGCCAACAAGTACATTCCTTCTCCCAATTCCTCTCTGGAGACTCTTATTGCAAATTTTGAACATCAAGGTCTTGACATTAGGGACTTGGTTGCTTTATCAGGTTCAATCAAAATAATGTGAATTAACAAGTCACTATCTTACATCCCAAGTTTCAAATTTTGTGGTAAAATGTTGAAATTGACTTGAAAAAGATAAACTGTCAATAGGTAGCCACACAATTGGTGAGGCAAGATGTCTAAGCTTCAGGCAAAGTATCTATGACGTTAACATTAAAGAAGAACATTATGATAAATACTAAAGATATATACAACATTTCCGAGAATCGTACGGTCCATATGCCCTGAATCAGGAAGAGATAACGAAGTGGCACCGCTTGATTATACGACTCCTGCAAGGTTTGACAATCATTAGTACCTCAACATTCTTGGAGGAAGAGGTCTGCTGCCATCAGATAATCTACTAGTGACTCAAGACCATCGTGAAGGAGAAATAATTCAGCTAGTGTGGGCACATGCCTCTGATCAACAATTCTTCTGTGATTCACTGGACACCAAGGGCAAATCAGGAACGACTGTAGGTTTGTCAATAAAGAGAACTAGCTACGCAGGGGAATAAATCTGCTCCGATTGTATTCTTTAGAAAATCTTCTTGGATGCTAATTTATGTATGGATTTGGATTCAATGTTGAGTTGACTTTTATAATTGTATATTTCTATACTATACATGAATGTGTGATCGAAAATTATGAAAAGTTGAGCAAAGATCAGCTAAGTACTTAATCTAAATCCTTTATATAAAACGATTTATTTAATGTAATACTAACAAAAAAAAATACATTAACTTTAATTTTAATTTTAGGGTTGATCTAATCAATTACCATTTTTTTTTCTTTTCATTAATGTCTCAAGATTTATGTTAGGGTATTATTATAAAAGTTAATAAAAAAAAGAGTATGAATGTAATTTTTATATTTAATAGTAAGGATGTCTCAGAGGCTTTTTTCAAAATACATAACTAAAGTGACATTTAATTAACCCAAAATACATAAAATTACTTGATTACCTCTCCAATATTAGTTATAGTAAATAAATTGTTCCTAAATTTTAATTTTTGAAAATTTAGATTTCTTTGTTTGTTAGTTTTATTAATTAATGCTGGCCTTTGAATGAACGAACGAAACCGAAAATTTATTTGCGTATTTTTGTGTGTTAATTTATTCCCCCCCCCCCCCCCCCCCCCCCCCCCCCCTCCACCCCCCCACCGCCAATTTGTGCAGCTCTTGACATAACGTCACTATTTTTTTTTTTTGTCACAGCATGGATCACCCTAAAAATCTTGCAAAGCGTGAGACTGAACTTTCTTTGAAAACATTTCATGTGCAACAATGTTTTCAGATGTTATAGTGCTTTTGAAATTGAGATTGGGCAGTTGTAACTCTAAGTTACAATATTAAAATGTTTGATAAATATTAGCTGCCGTAACTTATAAACTATATTAATATGATTTTTCATTTGTATAATGAAAAATCTATTATATCCTTAATAATCTTTTTAAAATTAATATTTAAAATTTATATTTACTATAAATTATTTACTTTTGTTTTATAGTTATAATTTTTTTTCCATAACAATTGTAACTTAAAAGTTACGGCTACTCAATTTTAGATAAGACCTTAGACTATTTAATGTAAAAAGACTAATTTTCATGATGCTTTTTTCCCCCTCCCCCTCCCCTAATGTGGTAGAATAAGTCCATGACGATATGCAAATGTCTATTTCTTAAGATGCCGATGGCGTTCTCAATTATAGGTGTTGTTAATTGTTTATTTTGTGCTCTCTTTTATTGTTCTTTCGTAAATTTCATCCATTACATTTATATTTTTTTATTTTTGTAATACCCTTTCATGATAGATAAGTATTCCTCTTATTTCAATTAATAAATTCTCCCTTGCACCGAGTTTTACCCAACATGTACATTCTTTTGCTATGTGAACTTAGGGGTGGGCAAAATCGAATTCAAGTCAACCCAATCGGGTTTCGGGTTATTTGGGTTGGGTAAAAATTAATCCGATGCAACCCGAGTTTACAATTCGACCCGATTTGATCCGATATATATTCGGATCGGATTGGATCGGGACAAAAAATCGGATTGAATTCGGTTAGGATGGGGTTTGGATTTTCTTGATTTTATTACTAACATTTAAAAATATATAATTACAACAATCAAATTCTAAATGCTAATTCGCTACACAGTAACCATATATATCATCAAAGCTTCAAAAGTCAAAACTCAAAGTCTTAAGAAACTCGGGTCGGGTTGGAGGCTTGGAATAGTAGATCGGTGGCTATGCGTGCGGGACAAAAAATCGGATTGAATTCGGTTAGGATTGGGTTTGGACTTTCTTGATTTTATTACTAACATTTAAAAATATATAATTACAACAATCAAATACTAAATGCTAATTCGCTACACAGTAACCATATATACCATCAAAGCTTCAAAAGTCAAAACTAAAAGTCCTGAGAAACTCAGGTCAAGTTGGAGGCTTGGAGTAGTAGATCGATGGCTATGGCCGCGCAGCAGAAGATCGCAGACAGGTGGGTGCGCAGTAGCAGATCCCGAATGGTTGGACATGTAGCAGATCAGGCGTGGAGACTAGAGAGTGTTTTCTTGCTTCTTGAGGGTAAGGTTGTGACTTGTGTGGCCTCCATTGGCGTTGGGTGTGATTGTGTATGTGTTTTGTGTAAAGAGGAGGGTTGTGACTTGTGTTTGTGTATGTATTGTGAAATGTGAATCTGTGATTTGTGTTTGTGGTGTATGTGTGCTTAGGTTTAGGGTTTTTTTTTTTTTAAACAACCCGACCAGGTTTTCAGATAAAACCCGATTCGATCACAACCCAATCGAGTTTCATTTGATCAGGTTTCTTTTACAACCCAAATCCAAAATAATTCCAAAATTTTTCAGGTTGGATCGGATCGGGTTGGGTATTTTGCCCACCCCTATGAACGAATTGCAAATGGCAATTGCTTTAGGTAAGCAAAACTGTGCCGAGTATTGTATCAGCTGCGCGAGCCTGTAAAAATTTTGCATTTCCTTTTTGGCATGCTGCCTTGCAGGACAGTATCTGTTGGAAGAAGCACCTTTACAAAAACGACTAAAGTTGAGCTAGTACCAATCAACTTTGATTATTAGGTGCCTAAAGGAAATTTTTTTTTTTGGCACGATAAGTTGGTTTGAAAAAGCATGGCGCCAACAGCAAAAACAATAATATTATACAGACGTTGCCGTTGGTGTACGATATTTCTCTCCCATGCGGGCATGTACTTGAGCTTGAACCAATTGTTCAACTTTTACATGCAAAATTGTCCAATCACTAGAATTTGAAGAGATCCATCAACAAGCAAGTTTTGGTTCTCTTTTTTGAGTGCTAAATAGTTGATCAATAATGAGGTACCAGAAAAGGTGATTGAGAAGATGAAGATTGACATTGAGGAATTATTTAAGCTGCCATTAGAAGAAAAGATATTGAAGGTCATGGGCAAGCTTTCATTGTTTCCAAAGACCAAAAGCTTGACCAGGGAGACATGCTTTTGCCTTCTCACTCAGCCTGCCAGAATTAGAACCATGAGTCTCTGGCCTACCATCCCTGCCACTTTCAGGTAAATCATGCTTTTGTTTTTCTGCCAATATTAGAACTATATTAGAACAATTCAATTATGCATCCGTTGGAGATTTTGCTAATGTCAGAGCGACCCTGAAGGAATACTCTTTCGAGCTGCAAAAGAGTATGATCTTTGTGTTGAATTTGTAACAACACAAAAAAGTAAAGATTGATAAAAGATAGAGAAACAAAATTTCTGAATAATTAGAATAGTATTGATAAGAAATGAACAAAACTAGGATTTTGAACTGCTTTATACTAATTCTAAAAATTGCAAATTTATTAAAATAGGCAAACCTAGAATATTATTTTATAATAAAAGTCTCCTAGTCTCAATAAGAAAAACGAAATAAATGATACTCAAATTTGATATCTAAAAAAATAAAACTAAAAATAAAAATTCTGAAAGTAATAGAAAAAATAACAAAAAATTTAAATGGCAAGACAACCACGAAAGAGACTAAATGTCTGGCTCAACCACGGGCAAAACGGCTAACACTTCAAAATAGTATATTTTATGCATCAAAGGATACCTATAACTCCAGTTATGATTCAAGAAAAGTACCATTCTTACCCTATGCAACCATCCTACATCAATTTGAGAGGATTGAACATGGGAAATTTGCGAGCTTCTTTGAAGATGGGACACAAGGAATAAGAATGAATTATTATTATCCACCGTTTGCCCAGGCCACCAAGTTTATTAGGCTCACGCCACCCTCTGACTCTATTGCATTAGCACTGTTGACTCTATTACACAAGTCAACATAAGGACATCTATTGACTATTGTACACGCCAATCTTCATAGAAACTCCTGACAACTAAACAGAATTATACCAGATAAAAGAAACAAATATAAATTCAAAGTCAATATAGGAAACCAAATGTACCCAAAATTTGGAGCAGTTTCTCTCTCTCAAATATTTCTTCAGTATGATAACCCACTTTTTATACCATAAAATGCATGTTCTGAAGCGGGATATTTTTGTGTCTTATGCAAGAAAGCAGTCGCCAAATCCCTCAGAGCCAAATTCTGGTTGGCAGAAGAGCAGAAAAAACAGTGTTACTCGTCTGCATTACCCCTCGTAGCATAAACCCAAAGAAAGGGCAATGCTGTTGGATAAGGCCGATGAAAGTGATGATGAGGTAGAGGACGACAGCAATGATGAAGAAGTTGTTGGGAAAATATGCTCTTTAAAAGCATATGTGTTTATTTAATTGTAATAAACAGATTTTTCTGATTAATAAAATAAATGAGGTATTTTATTCAAATATCTTCATTGCATTAATGTTTGTATTAAAGTCCATTTAATCATATTATATGTATTTATGTGATCACCATGTGGATTCACAGAAGACATAAATACAAGTTATCTTATGATTAAATAAATTTAGTTCGCAGTTGATAAATAAAGTTGGGCACTTTATTTAGGTATAGACTGTAATAAATTCATTGAATGATTTGTCTTAATCATGTATGAATTTATTGATGTAGTACGACTACATTGAACATGATCACATATGAGATTTAATTAACTTTGTAATAACTGTCAGACTTATTAAATCTCATAGGCGTTGATTTTACTGTAATCTTAATCTTGAGTTAATTATGATTTCATGATTGTAATTGTTATTCCATTTGAGTTACCAATGGGCACGACACATTCTTGTGGTCAAGATTACCCGGTATCTTGGTGGGAGCAATTATGAGTATTGGAGTTATGGATTAACAATATAGAATTTGTACAACACATCTCTTGATGGGTTTTCGGCACTTGATCATAGAATTCTCTGGCCAGAGTGTGTCAACATATTTAGTATGTTGAAAATGATCATTAGAGAAAACCAGTAAGGATCAAGGAATAAGATGTTATTAAATTGATTGGACAGTTGAGATATCAATTTAATTAACGATGTGGTACAAAGGATTGTGCAGTAAAGAAATCAATGTGGCTTGGGACGAATTATTATTCGAGCATACAATTATGGAAGTCAGTTCCAATCTTTTAGTGGAGTAGATTTGGAATTAAATAATTGGGCTAGTTTAATTACAGGCCTAATTATTGTAGCCACTATTGTATGTTCCCAAATGATCCCCGGGTTAGCTCATTTAATTGACTGCACCACTACTGGACTAATAAGCAAGATAACTAGCTATTTGGGTCAAAAGCCTAAATATATCATTTAGTGGGAGGCTCCATTTAATAAGCTTATGTGTAAGGGGCCTTATGTTATTTTACAAGGTGGGTCCCATATTGAAAAAGAAAACAACGTGAGTTTTATTTTGGGCTTTCTTGGAGCCTAGGGTTTTCACTAAAGGGAGATATATATAAGGCTTACTTTTCTCTAAAGAAAATGAGAGAAGCCACTTTATACAAATCAGAGAATAAGATTTTTCTCTCTATTGTTGAGAGAAAAATTTTCTCGTGCTAGTTGCTTTGGTAGTGATAAAGGCGCCCACACGTCAAGTGCAGATCGAACCTGAGTCATAACCTGAAAGATCATTGGTGACAGTTCGTGATCTAATAAACGTGGTGGTGACGGATCGTGATCTAACAGGAGTGGTGGTGGCGGATCGTGATCTAGGAGCCTAAATCACTTCAGCGGAAAAAGGCAACTCGGATTTTCAAGGTACGATTTCTAGAATACAAATTCTTATATATTATATGAGAGCGATCTTCAAAAGGTTTTATAAAAATTTAAAAACCTGATTTTTCCCCAACAGAAGTCAACAGCTTGTGGTTCCATCTCTTTTGTTCGTGGTTGGCTTTGGTGATTATTTGATTCTTCCTGCTCTACAGGTTGCCCGATATTATGACTTTCGGCTACAATAAGTATGCCGTATGCGCTTGTTATCATAGCTGTCCATTTCGGTTATTATGACTTGACTCCATGGTGGAGTCGCTCCACCGAAGGAGGACCCAAACAAAATTACAAGTTAGAGCAAATGAATATAAATGAGGTACACTTGCCTTTTCCAGCCAGTTTGATTGAACATAGCTTCATGATTAGTGTAGAAGGGCAAAGCAACTGTGAGACACAGAATAGGAATCCCTGATAGCTGATAAGAGATTAAGACCAAAAGGTTGTTGTGACAAATTTGAATGCATAGGACTCTTAAAGAAAACCCTACTAATTTATAGTGTCTTCATCTTCCTCGGGCTTCACAAAGAACTCAATATAGGCAATTCGACTGGGTTGCTGATACCCAGCAGAATCAGTATGAGGGTGTTGATTGGATGTTCTGGCAACAGAAACCAAGTGCTGGACTTTCAACATTCCCCCTTTTCCAATTATCAGCTTACTTCCTCTATTATCTTTAATTACACTACCAGGTAAGTTGGAAGTTGTTGCCTGGAGAAATTTGTACTTATACCTGTCCACAACATAGGTTGAAACATCAAGACCGGTTGCTAGAAGTGTGCGCTGATGCATAAAATATCAAGAATATACATTCAAACTTAAGGATACCTGTAAGAGACTTCGCGATCGCAATGAAACGCTATCAAAAGGTCAGTATTCACATAATACATGAAGTCTATCTGCAGAAAAGATAACAAATATTGCTTGTAAATTCTAAAAACCTTGTGACAAATATTTTCGAAGTAAGTGAAACTGAAATTACACCTGCAAGTCTCCATGACCTTCTCCTTTGAAAGAAACAGAAGGGGGGACTGGTTGCAGTTTAATCTGGATGCTTGACCCTGGCCACTCAAGGTCATCAATTGCTTCCTTTAATGCTGCAGACTACAGTGTCAACAGACCGCAGTCTGTGATTATTCCACAACCTTATATGAATAAATATTTCTTAAACAAATGATATTTATCATCTTACAATGGGAACATGTGTCGAAGAGTCATTTCCATTCGTAAAATTATCCTCTAATAGAGAAGACATTGCTATAAAATTTATTATGTATTACAAAATGCTGGGTACAAAACCTTAGAAATGAAATTGAAATTATAAACATTAAGACATTTGATGATGTTTTTTGCTATAAGGATGCCTCAAGGTAGCTGATGCATACAAATGACTGAATGAAAATCCCAGCCCTCCCTTATAGAGTTCTCTACGGGAGCGTACCTTGACAGTAAAAGTGAGAGGTGTGCTTCCTGCAGGTTCAAAATTATAATCCCATGAAATCATGTCGGGAATTCTTGTCCTTACTTCTGCATAAATGCAAGCATCCGGTGAATCAACGGACCTAACATGGCATTGAAGAAAAGGAAAATGTAAGTAATGGCATAATTTTAGTTATTCTACTATATATAGATTAAAAAAATAGTTGAATTATGAAGGTGAGAGTCCAGCAGCCTTCAACAAACTGCCAATTGTCCCCATATAAGTATTTTAACACTTAAAAGTACTGGCTTTCAAATTTAGGTGGCAAAGCACCCCCTGCTTTGTCAATCAAGTTTATTGACTCTTGATCATTGTCAACTACTAGAATTGGGAAAAGAGATATATAGACGAAACAAAATTTGAGAATTTTATAGAAGAAATATTCAAAGGTCCTCCATCTCTCCTATTTCAAACTGTATAATCTGAAATATTTTCAACGTAATATAAAAATAAGGCTTTCTAATTGCAGAAAATGCAAGAAATGACTTCCACCACAACTATCCCAACCATTGCCGGAATTTGAAATAATCAAAGAATAACAATAATAGACATCCCAAAATTTTATCTCAAATTTCATCCAACTGTTGTGCAATGTGATGTGTCATTCATCAAGTGATTGACAATTTTACAAGTTCCAAGTGAAATAATAAGATGGCACAATATTTGGGATCAAATTTTAGGATGGCTAGCACTACTCATAATCAAAACCACATTCAGTTAGTGATTACAAACTGCTTTAATTACAATCAACAATTAATTAGTTTGCTTCCCTGTTCACACTACTCATAAAAATTTCGGATGCTGATAACAAAGAAACAGGAGCATACTGGACAAGGAGCTGCATGTCAGGTCCAGGATATCGAATTTCAATCAAGCTAGAATGGCCGGGAGCTGAAAAAGTATTTAAGCAATCAGCAAAAAGTCCCAAGCTCACTCCAAACCTAGGGCGCCCTTGTGCGCTATACTCATATCTTACAAAAAGCTACAATCACAACCCAAAAACTCTCAGTTAAAAAAAACACAAATTCAATTCAATTCCATTCCAAACTCCAAGTTGCAGATTAGAAAAAGAAAGTGGGTGGGGCCGGGGGGGTGTTGGGAATGAAACAAAACGACGCCGTTTTGATACCTCGCGCTGAAGATACACTTTGGCTTGGAGACAACCGGTTTCCTCAACGATCAAAATGATGCCGTGTTCGGATAATTCAATTACCGCGTCCTACTTTCAAAAAAAAAGAAAACAAAGAAAACAAAGAAAACAAAGAAAAACAATTATATATAAGCTTACTTTTTCACATGATTTTCCTAAGAACCAAACAGAAAGTCATGACGTAGATAGTCCTCGTGGTTGCTCTCAGACCTGGTGGCGTTTCCATCTGACTGCGGAGAGGGCGTCGACTAAACCTTGAACGTTGTCGAGCTGGCACACCAGATCCGGTGATTCTGCGTTTATCGCCGACGAGCTCATGATTTTCTCTCGTTTTTCCCGCCAAATTTATCTGTACTTTTCCCGCCAAATTTATCTGTACTTCCCCCTTACTCGTTTTCTGTCTCCTTTCTTTTTTTATGCGTTGGGCTAGAGAGTACGGGGCAAGCTTCGTTCGAATATGGGTGGGTAAGTTTTACTCACCTCCCCTGAGGTTGTGGCTTTTCTGAGATATTATCGTTTTATTATTTAATGTTTTCTAAAATATCACGTTATTATTAAAGATTTATAATAATTATTATTTTTCAATTAATGCTTCAGTTTTTACCACTTTATTACTAAATTGTTAACTCCATTAATAAAATACTGATGTTAAAAGTGTATTTTAAGAATTTATTATAGTCAATATTTTAAGAATTTAACAAGGTATAATATTTACAATTTTATCAATTGATTATTTTATCTAAAATAATTAATTAATTAAAGTATTATTTCTTTATATATAATTAAGTTTGGATCTTTTTAATTTATAGGGTTAAATTAAGTTTGGGTCTTTTTAATTTATAGGGTTAAATTAAACTGACATAGTTTAGGGTTAAATTAGACTTTTATTTTAATTTCGATTAAAATTCTGTTAACTTTAGTGATTTAGTAGTAAAATGATAAAAATTGAAATACTAAGTGAAAAAAATAATTGTAAAAAAATTTTATAAATAAAGTGATGTGAAAAAATTTTAGATTTTAAAAACTTAAAATAATAATATCTCTTCTAGTTAGATAAAATGATAGATTCTTTCGTTTTAATTTCACATACCTCCCTTGAGTGTTAGTGAATTCGTCCATTAAGAGTCAGTTGATTGTGAAAGTAACAAAATCCCCTAAGCATCAAAAGCATAGGTACTATGAAAGGCCAAAAGATCATATCTGAATTTTGGCCCAATTGACCTGACCTAAATTTTATAGTTTTAACCTAAATTTAAAGGTTATAGATCAGGCTCAAGCTAAAATATTATAGTCCAATTAAATTCGGGTCAGGGTCGGGTCTTGTCTAACTCGACTTGACCCTACCTTAAAACTTAAAAAAAAAAAAGACATGATTTTTGTTTATGTTTATTTATTATTTATATAATTATATGGTTGTGACCTTTAGTAAATTTTATATTTATATTAAATTTTAATATATATGGGAGGTTATCAATTTTTTTAAAAAAATTAAATTACTTAAGTATAAAAAATCTTTAAAAAAACTATAATTGGGCTCGGACAAAGTGTGATCCGACCCTGACTAGCATCAGGTCGGGCCGAGCTTGACCTAAAATTTAAATGATTAGTTTTTTTTTTTTCAATCCTCTCTTTTATTTCAATGATCAAGCAAGGCTCAGGCTTGACATTACCATCCCTAATAGATACTGACACGTACAGAAAATTTTCAATAACAAGAAAGAACTCACTTGTGATTAAAAGAGTTTTTTTTTCTTAAGAAAAAAAAGTTTTATAGGTTTTCAAATTTTCTTTTTCGAAATTCAATTTTTTTTTTAAAATTCAAGTCATATTAGTTTTAAGTTTTTAAACACTAACTATTTGTTCCCCACGGGTCCAGCTGTTTTGCCCCGAGGGTAACGTGCCCTTATTTTTATCATCTTGCGGAACGACCGTTAGATTGCAATCAAGACTTGCATAACGTAAACTAACGGCTGCAATTTAAAAATTAACAAAATAATTAGTTGCGAGCCTATATACAAACTCTGTCGACAAAATCTATAATGGCAGAGAGTAGTGTCCAAAGTTACTGGTTCTGCACTGGTTGGGAACTGCCAAAATATCGACACCAAGGTGCAATTCTATTGTCCTCTTTAAATATAATTTGATGTGGTTTAAATTTTGCAACTAAGGAAATATTTAGTCAAATGAACAGTTTGCGTCATTTCAGTGTGTTATATGGTTGTTTTTACCTGGGGAAATCCTTACATATGGTTTCTGTTATTAGGTGGTTGTGCAGATTGCCAGGGAAGCAGCAACAGCCTATCGTCTTGGGGAAGAGGTATTGCCTAAACTTTCTCTTTTACATGTTTTTATTGCTCAAAATGTTCCTTATTTACTTCTGTTCCTCTTAAGTTTAGGTTGTAGATGCTCATTATTATGTGACATTTAGGTGGCAATTGTTCTTGGAAGTTGAAGCTTCTTTTTATGGAGACTCGTGTTTCTGATACTGGCTTCAATAGACCCATAGCTCCACCAAATTTGGTAATTCCTATGTTATTCACCTTGTATTTTAACTGCCATCTCCATCTTTCAGTTATAGTTGGAATCTATCATGTTGATTGTATAGTTAGTGAAGAATTATGATGTTTTGTTTATTATGTTAAAGACCATGCTCATATGGTTGGTAAAGAGTGAGGAAGTTTTGTTATTATGTTAACATATTGACCATGTTTATATGGTCAGTACAGAGTTAAGGAAGTTTTGTTTATTGTGTTACAAAGTTGGCAGTTCTATTCTTATTTTCTCCTATTTAATGCTTCTATTTTGTTAATACAGTGATGAAATTGGTTTGCTAAATTATAATGGTCACTGAATTTGTCACCGTGTGTGTTCTCTTCACAGAGATCTGACTGGGATCCACTGTGAATGATCGATGGGGGAGTCCACTGTTCTGGCAACATAAGAAAATAAGTTGTCATAGCCTTCCTGAACCGTTTCTTGTACTGCTGGGGAGAGATCACAGTTGGAGATGTGTTCTTTGGTCCACCAAGAATGCCCGAGGTTTTCACCCATGTTTCAAGGTGCTTGTCCCACGTATTGTGTATATATTCTCACTGAATTTGCCATTATCAAATCCGCACTGCATTTTGTGGAGCTTTACTTAGGGAATGAATAATGACAATGCTATGCCAATATTTTCATATCAGTTAATGCGGATGCAGTGCTTAAAGGTACAATTATTAATGGTATATATATAGATGATTGTAGTAACTTGCAAGGAGGTAGTCCCCGGTAAATTTACCTCCATGGACACATTGTTCATTACGTTGTGTAAAGAGAATGGGATTCCTAGTTGTTATTTTCTTTTGTCGTATTTGTAGCTGTCGCAACTCAAAACCCTTTGGCTTTTCTTAATCCATATGTATGCAGTCTCTGTAGTTGTAGTGTTTAACATGCTCGAGCCTAGGAATATTTCAAGAGCGTACGTTATGTGGAGACCAAGTGGGCACGTTGATTGACTAGACAAGAGGAATTAGATGATGCAAAAGTCATGTCTATTGGATGTGCTTTGAGATATGATGTATAATATATGGTGCAAAATAAGAAGAGCATTGGAACGTGGCAATCACAATACAATGCATTAATTCGGACTCACTCTTGTAACATAAATGACTGAGTTGGGAACATATCCCTTTGTATTATGTAAGTCCTGTAGTAGTAGGACTACAACCTACCCAATTAGGTGAGTAAACAAGATTTGCTGGGATTAGGGAATGTTAGTATGAGGTAAATGTTTATTTAGATCTTATATTTTAAGTTAAGTGTACGTTTAGTTTTTTTATATTTTGAAAAATACTTTAGGACATTCTTACTATTAATTTTATCACATTTCTATCTTTATTTTTACATTATTACCTTTACACCATTCTTAAGGACATTAATGAAAGAATAATGCTACACATGAAAAATTAATTTACTAAATTTATTTTACTTTTAGGATTAATGTGGTAAATTATTTTTTTCCTTTTGATTAATGTTCCTAATATTGTTGCAAAGGAGTAATTTTAAAATAAATAAATAAATAAGGGCAAGTATATAACAAAATTAAAGCTGTGATATGTTGAGATATATATATTTTTTAAATACCTACTTTGAAACCTATTTACTACACCCATATCATAATCCTCAATTTTATTTTTCCCAATTTCATCAATTTTAGTCTAGAATTCAAATGTCTGGCATTTTTAATTTTTAAATATTTATTTCAATCCCGATTTCATGAGCCATGAGAATTACAATCTTGCATATTTTATTTGTTAGCTTATAAATGTGAATTACGAAGGATTTATACATTTTGTAGATTCTTTGATTGTATAATCCAAATCATGGTGGTAGATTAATGTTTTTTTTAAATAAGCATACCACTCTAAGGTGGGGGGTTAGGCGGGACCCCTACCTGTCATTTATAAAGATAATGAAAGATACAAGGAGGGGGACAAAAACCGAAACCTCCAATCAAGAGAAAAAAATACAACACAAAAAGAAAAGATTAAGGCATAGCCTAACATGAGAATCATAATAAAATGACTAATGAAGACGGTGATAATATGTCTTATGATACTTACGGCCAGTAAGTAATTTAAATCCCTTTTTCGATTGACCAACATGTTAGCCTATATGGCTATAAATATTAATTTTGATGATAACAAACCACAAGTATTTATTAAGTAAAGATTTATGAATTGTGCTTTTATAATAAGTGATGTTATGAAATTAAAGTATTTTGGACTAAAATGAAAGTATTTTTAAAATCTTTGATAGTGTTTTTAAATTCCGGATTTGGACCTATTTGAAACTATTTAAATATTTTTGGGCCATTCTATAATTTCATAAAGTTTGGGCGTAGTCATAATTTCAGAAAGTTGTGGGATTGACAAAACATTATTCTAAAATTCTGAAATTGGACCTTTTTGTAAACTTTCATAACGTCTTGGGCCACACTACAATTTTATAAAGTTTTAGGGTCAAATAGTAAATTTAGGAAAATATTCACTGTAGCAGTTACTGTAGCAAGTGGAAATCCGGATCCTGACAAACGGAAATCCGGTTGTTGGGCAGTAAGCTACTGAGCATAAGCGGAAATCCGGATGTGACAAAGCGGCAATCCGGATGTTCAGAAATTTAAAATTGTGGCTGTAACGGTAACATTAAGCAGAATTCCGGATGTCCATAACCGGTAATCAGGTTACGACCAAAATGTGCATAACGGCTAGTTTTTGAGCTCAAACTATAAGAACTCAAATCCAACTCATTTTCAATCTCTCCAACAAGCAAAAACAAAAAGCACACGTGATATCTTGAGCCTTCAACTTGCAAAACACAAATTATTGAATCATTCATTGTTCTTCATCTTTGAATATTTACTCATTGAGTGAGTTTCATTGTAACTTTCATTTCTTCAATTTATTTGTAAGAGTTTGAGTGTGTGAGACACTTGAGTGAAGAGATTGAGAGATAATCTCTTTGTTGTAAAGGTTTATTGACACCTCGAAGCCAATTGTAATCTTTGAAGCCTTGGAAAGGCTTGGATAGTGAAATTCTCGAGCTTGGATCGCTTGGAGACGTGGACGTAGGCGGGGATTGCCGAACCACGTAAAAATTCGCGTGTTTGTTTCTCTTCTCCCTTACTCTTTAATTATTGTGCTATTATTAAACTTATTGTTTTCAATTATTGTTAAGACATTAGATTGCTTGTTGTGTGGATTTGTTACGATAAATTTTTAAAATTCCAATTCACCTCCCCTCTTGGGTTGCACATTTATATTTCATTTGGTATCAGAGCTTGGTGCTCTTATTTAGATTTAACCATCTAGAGTTAAAGATCAATGGCAACTCAAAATGATTCCACATTTAGGGAAGGGCAGTCCACCACTAGACCACCTTACTTTGATGGAAACGATTACCCATATTGGAAAACTAGGATGAGAATTTACTTGCAAGCCTTAGATTATGAGATTTGGGAAATCGTTAATGATGGTCCTTTCATGCCTTTGACTAAAAATGAAGTCGGAGAAGATATTCCAAAACCTTCACGGGATTGGAATGAATTTGAAAAGAG
The DNA here is from genome assembly GCA_002013955.2 of Citrus medica. NCBI lineage: Eukaryota > Viridiplantae > Streptophyta > Magnoliopsida > Sapindales > Rutaceae > Citrus > Citrus medica. The sequence continues at coordinate 30,515 of MKYO02013455.1, forward strand.
AAAAGCTTCTCTAAATTCCAAGGCCATGAATGCCTTATTTTGTGCACTAGATAAGAAAGAGTTTCATAGAGTGTCTAGTTGCGAAAGTGCTAATGAGATTTGGCACAAACTTGAGGTTGTCTATGAAGGCACGAACCAAGTGAAAGAATCTAAAATAAGTAGGTACACTCGACAATATGAATTGTTCCAAATGGAACAAAATGAAAATGTGTACTCTATGTATACTAGATTCACGGACATAGTGAACACTCTAGGAGCCCTAGGAAAGACTTTTTCAAATAGCGAAAAAGTCAAGAAAATCATTAGGTCTCTACCTAAGGAATGGAGACCAAAAAGGACTGCCATTGAGGAAGCCAAGGATTTAAATGTGTTACCTATTGATGATTTAATTGGCTCTCTTATTTCATATGAAGAAGATTTGGCAGCTGAAAAAGGGCATGAGGAAAAGAAGAAGAACATTGCTCTCAAGGCTTCAAAACGTGAGAGTGATGAGGAAAGCGAAATGGATGATGAGGAGCTGGCTATGTTAGCTAGAAGATTCAGAAAATTTTACAAGAAGAATAATGAGCAGAGAAAGTTCAGAGGCTACAAGAATAAGAAGGAGAAGAAGGAGCCAATCACTTGTTATGAATGCAAGAAGCCCGGACACATACGACCGGAATGTCCTCTTCTCAACAAATTCAAGAAGAAGGCTATGGTGGCTACATGGGATGATAGTGATGAGGAAACAAGTGACGATGATGAGCAACAAGAAATGACAAACTTAGCTCTCATGGCCATTGGGGAAGAATCATGTGATGAACTTGATGAGGTAAGTGTTCTTCCTACATATGATGAATTGCATGATGCTTTTAATGATTTGCATGATGAGCTAATGAAGATTGGTAAAAAGAATATAAGTCTTAAAAAGAAGATGATAGAGCTTAAGAATGAAAATGATTCATTTAGTGCAAAGATTACATGCCTAGAATTAGAAAACAAAACATTACATGATAGTATTGCATTATTTGAGAACTCTAGCACTTCACATGAGCACTTAGAGTCACACATGAATGACTTGAAAAATGAGAATGAAATGCTTAGAAAGAAGAGTAATGAATTAAATGAAATTGTGCTAAAATTTACAAATGGGCAAAAGATGTTGGACAATTTGCTAAACTCACAAAAATGTGTGTTTGACAAAAGTGGCATAGGTTATAAACCGAATTTGAAACAAAAATTTTACAAGAATTATTTTGTGAAGAATACATCTATTAACAATAAAATTGTATGTCATTATTGCAATCAAGATGGCCATATGAAAAATAGATGTGCAGTGAAGAGAAATGCATATTATGGTATGAAATGTGTTTGGGTTCCGAAAGGAACCATTGCTAACTCTCAAGGACCCAAAAAGGTTTGGGTACCTAAAGCTTGAGATTTTCTCTACAGGGCTCAAAGAAGAAGAAGAATAAGTGGTACTTGGACAGTGGCTGTTCAAGACACATGACAGGGAATTATTCTTGGTTTTCAAGCTTTACCAAGATCGAAAATGGTGGAGATGTTTCGTTTGGGGATAATTCAAAAGGAAAAATCATTGGGATTGGAAATGTCGGTAATGTATCCTCTACTCTCATTGAAAATGTGTGTTTGGTTGAAAACTTGAAACACAATTTGCTTAGTATTAGTCAATTATGTGATAAAGGGTATAGAGTTATCTTTGATGAATCAAAGTGTGTTATTGAGAATGCATGTGATGGGAAAGTCTTGTTTGTAGGAAATAGATGTGTTAATGTCTATACCATTAATATAGATTGTGCATCAACAAATGAGAAATGTCTTTCCGCATTGCATGATGATGGTTGGTTATGGCATAGAAGATTAGGTCATGCAAGCATGGATTTGATTTCAAAAATCGTGAAAAATGATTTAGTAAAAGGTCTTCCAAAAATCAATTTTCAAAAAGATAGAACTTGTGAAGCATGCCAATTTGGAAAACAAATCAAAACTTCATTCAAAAGCAAAAATCATGTTTCCACTTCAAAACCACTTCAATTGCTTCATATAGATTTATTTGGACCTTCTAGACATGCTAGTTTAAGTGGTAAGTTTTATGCATGTGTAATTGTGGATGATTATTCGAGATACACATGGGTATTGTTCTTAGCTAATAAGGATGATGCCATTGATGCATTTCGAATTTTCTGTAAAAAGGTTCAAAATGAAAAAGGTTACTCCATCACTTGTATTAGAAGTGATCATGGTGGAGAATTTGAAAATCATGCATTTGAAAATTTCTGTAATGACCTTGGCATTGAACATCAATTTTCATCACCTAGGACTCCACAACAAAATGGAGTAGTAGAGAGAAAGAATAGGTCTATTCAAGAAATGGCTAGGACCATGTTGAATGAAAATTCTTTGCCTAAGTATTTTTGGGCCGAAGCCGTCAACACCGCTTGTTATGTTTTAAATCGGGTGTTGATTAGACCTAATCTCAATAAAACTCCATATGAGCTTTGGAAAGATAGAAAACCCAACATTGGTTATTTTAAAGTTTTTGGATGCAAATGTTTTGTTTTGAATACAAAAGATAATCTTGGTAAATTTGATCCAAAATCTGATGTTGGTATCTTTCTTGGTTATTCAAATTCAAGCAAAGCTTATAGAGTTTATAATAAAAGAACTTTAGTTGTGGAAGAATCTATGCATGTTACATTTGATGAGTCTAATCCCTCTACGGAGAAAGTTGTTGATGATAATGCAGAAGAAGAACAACAAGAAGAAGCATCGAATGACAACCAAGAAGACGCACCACATGGAATTCAAGAGGAACATCATGAAGAAACGAATGGAGAGCAAAATGAAGGTACTTCTCAAACACTCCCCAAGGAGTGAAGGTATGTATCTTCTCACCCTAAGGATGTAATTTTAGGAGATCCCTCACTAGGTGTTACAACTAGATCATCTCTTAGGAACACATGTGAACATGCTGCATTTATTTCTCAAATTGAACCAAAATCCTTTGCGGATGCGGAAAATGATGAATCTTGGATTATGGCAATGCAAGAGGAGTTGAATCAATTTGAGAGAAATAATGTGTGGGAGTTAGTTCCTAATCCGGAACATCAATCCATTATAGGTACTAAATGGGTATTTAGAAACAAAATGGATGAATCCGGTGTGGTTGTAAGAAATAAAGCTAGATTAGTGGCTCAAGGTTACAACCAAGAAGAAGGAATTGATTTTGATGAAACTTTTGCACCTGTAGCAAGATTAGAATCCATTAGGATGTTGTTAGCATATGCATGTCATAAGGATTTTATTTTGTATCAAATGGATGTCAAGAGTGCTTTCTTAAATGGATACATTATGGAGGAAGTTTATGTGAAACAACCTCCTGGTTTTGAAAATGAAAAATTTCCAGATCATGTGTATAAGTTATCCAAGGCTTTGTATGGTTTAAAACAAGCACCTAGAGCTTGGTATGATAGGCTTAAAAACTTCTTGTTGGATAACGATTTTTTGATGGGAAAAGCGGACACAACTCTTTTTGTTAAGTATAAGAATCAAGACATACTTATTGTTCAAATTTATATTGATGATATTATTTTTTGTTCTACTAATGAGTTGTTGTGTAAAGATTTTTCATCATTTATGAGTAAAGAGTTTGAGATGAATATGATGGGAGAGTTGAAGTACTTCCTTGGACTTCAAATCAAACAAAACGAGGAAGGAATTTTCATAAACCAAGCTAAGTACGTGAAAGATCTACTCAAAAGATTTGGCTATGATAATGGAACAGCAAAAAGCACTCCTATGAGTACTACCATCAAGCTGGACAAAGATGAGAAAGGTAAAGAAGTTGATATCAAGACTTATCGAGGTATGATCGGATCCTTACTCTATTTGATTGCTAGTAGGCCTGATATTATGTTTAGTGTATGCTTGTGTGCCAGATTTCAATCTTGTCCTAAAGAGTCTAGCATGCTTGCTGTCAAACACATTTTTCAATATCTAATTGGCACTATTAATCTTGGCCTTTGGTATCCTAGAGGAACTCATATTGATTTAACTTGTTATTCGGATGCCGATTTTGCTGGGTATAAGGTTGATAGAAAAAGTACTAGTGGAACATGTCACTTCCTAGGCCATTCTCTTGTCTCTTGGTTTAGTAAGAAACAAAACTCGGTTGCACTTTCAACCACCGAGGCAGAATATATTGCCGCAGGTAGTTGTTGTGCACAAATTCTTTGGATGAAACAAACCCTCAGAGACTATGGTATTAAGCTTGATCAAATACCTATTTTATGTGACAATACTAGTGCTATTAATCTTTCCAAGAATCCCATTCAACATTTTAGGACTAAACATATAGAAATTAGACATAATTTTCTTAGAGATCATGTTCAAAAAGGAGATGTTGTGATTAAATTTGTTTCCACTGAAAATCAACTTGCGGATATCTTTACAAAACCTCTTAGCGAAGAGCATTTTATAAAGATAAGACATGAGCTTGGAATGATGAATGTTGAATCTTAATTCATGTTTTACTATATAGCTTGATATGTTTGTTAATATATGGATTTATGGTTCATAAATTAGATGGCTTGATATGCTTGTAATTTTATGATTTTATGTTGCATGCATTAAATGGCTTATTGAAAGGTTTTAAATCTCAAAATGATTTAAAATTAATCAATTTTTTTAAGGCTGGAAATAAAATGGTGTGTGTAATACAACATACAAGTATAAGAGCTAGCAAATATTCCCTGTCCATTCATCCGGAAAAAACGTTTTTTTTTCTTATTGATTTCTCTCGAGACAAATTCCAGATAATCGGATTTTCTAAGCTTCATTTCTGCCTCAAACCGGACTACCGATTAGCAAAACCGGAAAGCCGGATTCGCAAGGAAGGCTTGCTGGACCAAAACCGGATTTCCCGTTATGTCAATCCGGAAATCCGAATTCGAGACTTTGGCAAACCGGCATTGCTATCTTCTGGATCCAACCGGCAAGCCTGTTCGTGTTATCCAGAAAACCGATTTTCGCGTGGAACCTTGCTGGTCATAACCGAAATTCCGGTTCAAGTCAAACCGGCAAGCCGGTTTTTGGTTTCAAGCTTCTGGTCACAACCGGCTATTCGGTTAGTGAAAACCGGAAATCCGGTTTCGGAAGCTATTTCAACTGTTCTTCTTCCCTCTTCAAACGAAAATCTGGTTCTTTCACTCTCTCTAAAAACCATTTGCTTCTCTCTCTTTTTCACTCGAAAATCCTTCATTTTCTATCTCTTTCACATCAAATTGAATCAAGAAAATCATTTCCCATCACTTCATTCACTCAAAAGCATCTTTAAACTTCATTTTCAACATCCAAAACTCTAGATATCAAATTCAACCTAGGGTTTATCCGAAATTTTCTCTCTCTAGATTTCTCACTCTTAAGCCGTTTTTTATTCAAATTGTTTCTGAAAATCACTTTCAATCTTCATCATCTTCATTCTCTTTATCCTTTTTAACCTCAAATCAATCAAATCCAAATGTCTAGTTCACGACCGGTCCGAAGAAAGGCAAAGAACCAGTTCAACAAACCGACCGGCCACGGGAAGCAAGGGGCATCACCAATCAATCCAATTTCGAGTCCACACATTTTCAAAACAAGAAACATCTACCCAAACGTTTTCATCAACAGTTCAGACTCGAGAGGTACTCCAAACCTTTTTTGTTTTACCGGATTGTTTGAATCATCTTAGTATTAGCAATAGAACTTTATTGCAATTGTTAAAAGATATTGGTTGGCTTAATGCACTTGTTGTTGAGGAAAATATATATCCTGACTTGGTGAAAGTATTTTACTCGAATTGATTGTTCCGCGGAGAAAGAGAATCGAGTAATCACCACAATTGGAGGAGTTTTGATTGAGTTTGATGATTCAGACTTGAACACCATCCTAAGTGTTGTGCAAATTTTAATGAACTCGCAAGCGCACGAATCTATTGTAGTATAGATCAATGGTGACGAGTGTCGATCCCACGAGGAGATGAATTTTAATTGTGTGTAGAATTAATTTTGTAAATGGGTGATTGGATTTGTGGTGGAAATGATTTGGAATATGCTAAAACTTAAATTAAAATGGAGAGAATAAATTCTAAAATTGGAATTGAAATAACGAGAATAAATTGAAGAGGATTCTATTGAAATGACGTACTTGGGTATCTGGATCCGTATCAACATGCATCATGGGCTAAATATTCCTTATTAATACCAATTAAATCATGAGGGGGGAATCCACACCTCATGAACCACGCTCTAATCAATATGGTGCTAAGGGCTTATCGTGCCAAATAATAATAACCTTATACTAGAGAGCCGGTGTAACCAAGGCGGTATCTAGACAAGATTATTATTATTTGTCGACGAAAAGTCAAATCATCCACAAAAATTAGAGGGGAAAAGAAAATAAATTTACCAATAAAGCCCATGACACATGTTGAGACTTCACCTTCAACCCAAGCTTGAAAGAAAATTAGCTACTCATAATTGAACTAGGGGCAAAATGAGAATTTATTAAAATACGTAGAAAATACAAGAAGGTGAGGGAATTACAGAAAATGGAGACTAAAAATGGATTTAGGGATATCAAATTAGGAGGGGGAGGCCCCCTTTTTATAGATACATTGAGTAAATCGTGGCCATCGGATTAAAAACAGTTTGGACGCTCAGGATTACGCCACGTCATCAGTCAACAGTCCGCATGAATAGTACACGGTTTGACGACGCGGATGAACAGTAACACGGTTTGACCCGGGTGAATAGTGACGCGGTTTGGTTGAAAATAATCCTGTGTGTTGCATGTACCGTACATGATATTTTTGATCCACTGATATGCTGCCACGTCATCGATCAACAGTGCATATGAATTTTAGTCCAACAGTCAATGCTACACCTCATCAGTCAATGCTACATCATCAGTCAATGCCACGTCATCGATCCGTCTATGTGAACAGTGCCGTGAGCAGTAACGTAGACAGTACCCGTACATGTGAATAGTACCGTATATGTGAACAATACTATTTTTCCTTTTATACTCCTCCTAAGGTTTTCGACCATCTGGAGTTCAAAAGTGATGTCCGTTTTGCCATCTGATCTCTCGTTTATTGTAAAATGATCGTGATACCCCTAAAATACATAAAATACTTAATTAAAATAAAACACACGTAATTAAATTACAAAAAGCTTAAATATATAAAAGTAAGGGTTGTTAGTAAGACATGAAATGTAAAATGACGATTTTCTCATTTATAAATATGCATTTTCTAACACT
>MKYO02013455.1:47122-59979 GCA_002013955.2 Citrus medica
ATCCACTGATATGCTGCCACGTCATCGATCAACAGTGCATAAGAATTTTAGTCCAACAGGATCGTGACACCTCATCAGTCAATGCCACATCATCGGTCAATGCCACGTCATCGATCCGTCTATGTGAACAGTGCCGTGAACAGTAACGTAGACAGTACCCGTATATGTGAATAGTACCGTATATGTGAACAGTACTATTTTTCCTTTTATGCTCCTCCTAAGGTTTTCAACCGTCCTGAGTTCAAAAGTGATGTCCGTTTTACCATCTAATCTCTCGTTTATTGTGAAATGATCGTGATACCCCTAAAATACATAAAATACTTAATTAAAATAAAACACACGTAATTAAATTACAAGAAGCTTAAATATATAAAAGTAGGGGTTGTTAGTAAGACATGAAACGTAAAATGATGATTTTCTCCTTTATAAATATGCATTTTCTAACACTCAACACTAGGATCTTCCGATGATGACCTAGAAAAGTTTTCACCTAGGAAACATCCTGACATTGATGACTATGTTTATATTGATGCTGTTAAGAATGTATGTCGTCGTGTCGACCTTTCCGATGAAGATTGTACTATCCATTTTCGCAACCTATGTCTTTGTCTTCAGTCTCGGATATTACTTCGTTTTATTCAGAGTATTGTCCTTCCTAGATCAGGCCATTTGGATGAGGTCTCTCATATGGATGTCGCCTTGATTGATTGTATTCTTAGACATCGTCCAGTTGACTTAGGATATACCATTGTCGGAAACATGCGCAGTATACCTAAGTTGATTACCCGCTCCCTTCCATATGGTCATTTCATTACCCGAATCCTGAAATTTTTTGATGTACCTATTAAAGAACCATCGTGTAGACCGTCTAAGGGTATCGGGGAAGATGTTATTATTGGGTTAGGCTTTGAGTGGAAGGATGGCACTTGGGTCAAATACAGTGAAAACAAGTTTACCTTCCTTGCTTCAAGTGATGATCGGCCACTTAATGCTGTGGTTCCAGCCGATCAGCTACCCATTTTCTCACTCTCATTTCGGGGGCAGCGTAGACGCCGAGATCCTCCTGTGATAGCTTCAGATCCTGATGTCTCTGCATCTGTTTCATCACCTCCACGACCTCCTACCTCTGGAGATGTTACTCTTCAGCAGCTTATGGATGAAGTACGAATACTTTCGGTGTGGCAGACTGAGTTTCAACAGGAGCAGCAGCAGCAGCGGCAGCTCATTCATGGACAACGCCTCCTCTTTGAGCACTTCGGCATTCCATATCCATTTCCACCTCCATCACCTCCATCCTCACCACATGAGTAGTATCTTATGTTTGTACTTGGACACACCTACATTTCATTTACTGCATTGTGTGTTCTTTTATTTTCGACTTTATAGATGGTTATTATGCTTTTCAATTTATGAATTTGTTTTGGATGATATGGATTTGTTGTGACTATTTATGTTGGATGTTATGGATTTGTTTTGATTGATTATTATGGATTATATGGATTTTCTTATGCTTATGGATATTTTTTTACTAATGTGCTTATGTTGCAACTTTGATGATTGATAGAGGGAACCTTTATTCTTTTTGATGATGAAGGGGGAGAATGATTTAATAAGTGTTATGAAAATATGCATGTATCTAGGGGGAGCATGTATGCAGGGGGAGTTTTTGTTAAACAATTTTCAAATCATTTTTTAACTGGCATTGATTAAGGGGGAGCTTTTTCATAACAAGATTAAAGTTTTTAATGTGTTTTGTTATCATCAAAAAGGGGGAGATTCTTAGCCTATATGGCTATAAATATTGATTTTGATGATAACAAACCACATATATTTATTAAGTAAAGATTTATGAATTGTGCTTTTATAATAAGAAAATGATGTTATGAAATTAAAGTATTTTGGACTAAAATAAAAGTATTTTTAAAATCTTTGATAGTGTTTTTAAATTTCGGATTTGGACCTATTTGAAACTATTTAAATATTTTTGAGCCATTCTATAATTTCACAAAGTTTGGGCGTAGTCATAATTTCAGAAAGTTGTGGGATTGACAAAGCATTATTCTAAAATTCTGAAATTGGACCTTTTTGTAAACTTTCATAACGTCTTGGGCCACACTACAGTTTTATAAAGTTTTGGGGTCAAACTATAAATTTGGGAAAATATTCACTGTAGCAGTTACTGTAGCAAGCGGAAATCTGGATCCTGACAAATGAAAATCCGGTTGTTGGGCAGTAAGCTACTGAGCATAAGCGGAAATCCGGATGTGACAAAGCGGCAATCCGGATGTTCAGAAATTTAAAATTGTGGCTATAACGGTAACATTAAGCGAAATTCCAGATGTCCATAACCGGTAATCTGGTTACGACCAAACTGTGCATAACGGCTAGTTTTTGAGCTCAAACTATAAGAACTCAAATCCAACTCATTTTCAATCTCTCCAACAAATAAAAACAAAAAGCACACGTGATATCTTGAGCCTTCAACTTGCAAAACACAAATTATTGAATAATTCATTGTTCTTCATCTTTGAATATCTACTCATTGAGTGAGTTTCATTATAACTTTCATTTCTTCAATTCATTTATAAGAGTTTGAGTGTGTGAGACACTTGAGTCAAGAGATTGGGAGATAATCTCTTTGTTGTAAAGGTTTATTAACACTTCGAAGTCAATTGTAATAGTTGAAGCCTTGGAAAGGCTTGGATAGTGAAATTCTCGAGCTTGGATCGCTTGGAGGCGTGGACGTAGGCGGGGATTGCCGAACCACGTAAAAATTCGTGTGTTTGTTTCTCTTCTCCCTTACTCTTTAATTATTGTGCTATTATTGAACTTATTGTTTTCAATTATTGTTAAGACATTAGATTGCTTGTTGTGTGGATTTGTTAGGATAAATTTTTAAAATTCCAATTCACCCCCCTCTTGGGTTGCACATTTATATTTCACAACAATGCTAAAATCGGGACTTAAGTCTATTCTCTCAGAATTCTCAGGAGCAGATAAAAAGTGTTCGTTATTCGCCAGGTGCTCGTCAGAACTATCATCATTATCAATATGAGAATTGTAATGCTTAAAATTTGTGCTGGATGCTCGATGAAGATGTGGATTATACTCACCAATGCTCCGTAGGAGAGACAAGCTTTGATCATGAGGTTCCTTAGAATCATGAGTTGTGTCATCTTGGGCAATCGGCTCCTGAACGGATGTAGAATTTGTAATGTTAGGCCGATTCTCGGAAGGTTTGGTGATCGGGGACCCCGCGTCTGCAATCTGCTTAGTGATGGAAGGCTCAGGTCGAGGAGTATTTGAGGGTTGTGGAGTATCTGACAGAAGAACTTCTGACTTCTTACCATCTTCTAATCTGGTTTGTTGATTCCCACTGGGTCGTTGGGGACGGAGCCCCGGATTGGCCACGTAACACGTCTCAATGGTATGGCTAAGGTGCTTGCAGGAAGCACAATAGAGTGAGATTTTCTCAAAAATTACATTTTGCCAAAATCTAGAATCTCCCACCCCGATTCGTATCCTTGGGAAAGGAGGTTGGGTAACATCATACTCCACTAATACCCCAGCTACAGAAGGGCGAGCTAAAGAGGCAGTAGCTTGGTCAATTTGCAATGGCTTGCCAATAGCTCATGCAATAGAAAATAATGCTTCCCTATAGTACATGAAGTGGATAGGCAAGTAAGGAAATGAGATCCATACTGGAACTATAGGAGACTCCTCGGAGCACCGAAATCGGTGGTCCATTTAAAAATTCTCATGGCACTCCCATTAATGTGTCATGTCTGCCTAACCCATAGGCGGGAATAGTCATCCTCAATGTCCAATTGAATTAACACATGTCGATTATTTAGTAAAGACACCTTAAAAGTTTCCTTCAATCACAAAAAAATAAAAAATTTACGAATTAATTCCATACTAGGTCCATTATAAGAAAATTTACCAACCAATGTCAACTTGAAGGGAATGGCCATCGCTTTAATTTCCGCAACGGAAAATTGCAGGTTAGGCTCTCCCCTGAAAGAAGTAACGGTCTTGATTGGAACCATCGAGCTAGTTGGGCTGATCATAATATCCATAAACGATTTTTTATTGGTTCTCTTTTGATTCGAATTGGGGACGGAATTCAAAATTGAGGCATAAGATGGTGCGGATGTGGGCGGTGTAACATTTTGAGTCACAACGGGGTAAATTGGGGATTATTAGAAATGAGTGTTGAGGGCATTCGGGAGGGCTGGTTGTTGGGGTCAGAAATGGATTGGGCTTGGGATTGATTAATGGGAAAGGCTAATGGGACAAGGGGAAGGCTAGTGGGAAACACACATGATCATGTGCAGCCGAAAGTGGTTCATGTGCATATGGAGCAACATAGCTGCTGCACGCATGAAGACTTTTGGGTTGGGATGTTTGCTCATGGCTGCTGCACGCGTGGAGACTTTTGGACTGGGATGTTTGCTGATCTTGACTGGATTCGGTGGTGTTTGCTTGCATGGGGAGCTGACAATCGGCGGTCAGCAGCTGCAGCTGGCTGTGAACACTGTTCCGAGTGCATGTGTGTGAGACTTTTTGGCTCGTGGGGGTTGTTTGTGTAGGATATGGTTGTGGCTGACTGGATTTAACCACGGTGGTTGCATCTTGAAGAGGTTCTTGATTCAATTGGCCATGAAGCACGAGCTGGTTTTGAGAATGCATAGGGGCTGTAACGGCTGGCTGATCATCTCCCGAGTGATCATGTATGGCTTGTGTTGGCTGCGGACTAGATGCTGGAAGCTGGTTTGTGTTAGGTTGTGAAGGCTTGGTTCGATTTGAAAGATTTTCTCAAAAATTACATTTTGCCAAAATCTAGAATCTCCCACCCCGATTCGTATCCTTGGGAAAGGAGGTTGGGTAACATCATACTCCACTAATACCCCAGCTACAGAAGGGCGAGCTAAAGAGGCAGTAGCTTGGTCAATTTGCAATGGCTTGCCAATAGCTCATGCAATAGAAAATAATGCTTCCCTATAGTACATGAAGTGGATAGGCAAGTAAGGAAATGAGATCCATACTGGAACTATAGGAGACTCCTCGGAGCACCGAAATCGGTGGTCCATTTAAAAATTCTCATGGCACTCCCATTAATGTGTCATGTCTGCCTAACCCATAGGCGGGAATAGTCATCCTCAATGTCCAATTGAATTAACACATGTCGATTATTTAGTAAAGACACCTTAAAAGTTTCCTTCAATCACAAAAAAATAAAAAATTTACGAATTAATTCCATACTAGGTCCATTATAAGAAAATTTACCAACCAATGTCAACTTGAAGGGAATGGCCATCGCTTTAATTTCCGCAACGGAAAATTGCAGGTTAGGCTCTCCCCTGAAAGAAGTAACGGTCTTGATTGGAACCATCGAGCTAGTTGGGCTGATCATAATATCCATAAACGATTTTTTATTGGTTCTCTTTTGATTCGAATTGGGGACGGAATTCAAAATTGAGGCATAAGATGGTGCGGATGTGGGCGGTGTAACATTTTGAGTCACAACGGGGTAAATTGGGGATTATTAGAAATGAGTGTTGAGGGCATTCGGGAGGGCTGGTTGTTGGGGTCAGAAATGGATTGGGCTTGGGATTGATTAATGGGAAAGGCTAATGGGACAAGGGGAAGGCTAGTGGGAAACACACATGATCATGTGCAGCCGAAAGTGGTTCATGTGCATATGGAGCAACATAGCTGCTGCACGCATGAAGACTTTTGGGTTGGGATGTTTGCTCATGGCTGCTGCACGCGTGGAGACTTTTGGACTGGGATGTTTGCTGATCTTGACTGGATTCGGTGGTGTTTGCTTGCATGGGGAGCTGACAATCGGCGGTCAGCAGCTGCAGCTGGCTGTGAACACTGTTCCGAGTGCATGTGTGTGAGACTTTTTGGCTCGTGGGGGTTGTTTGTGTAGGATATGGTTGTGGCTGACTGGATTTAACCACGGTGGTTGCATCTTGAAGAGGTTCTTGATTCAATTGGCCATGAAGCACGAGCTGGTTTTGAGAATGCATAGGGGCTGTAACGGCTGGCTGATCATCTCCCGAGTGATCATGTATGGCTTGTGTTGGCTGCGGACTAGATGCTGGAAGCTGGTTTGTGTTAGGTTGTGAAGGCTTGGTTCGATTTGAAGGTGATGATGGCTCGACGGTTGGAAGGTGGTCATGGCTAGTTAAGGTGGGAGTTTACTGTTGAAGGGATGACGATGGCGATGGTGGTCGATTGGCTGTGTTTACGGAAGTTGGTGGCTGTTGGGGTTGGATGGCTGTCGATTGGCTTTTATATTTTGAACGAGTTTGCCTTTGAGATCTCATAAGAAAAGGAAATTGGTTTTTGGAAGTGAGGGAGGGAATCGGTGGTGGCTGGCTGCCATTACCATCAGCCGGTAAGTTCATGATAGCCGGCTCGTGAAGGGATGGTTGATTTGCTGCATCATGGCAGCCTTCTTGAGGCGTTTCTTCTTGTTCACTTACGACAACAGAGGTGGTTAAGGGTTGCCGAAGTTTCGAGAGGATAGAGGCAGTGGATGTCGGTGGTTGGTCAGCGTGATGGTGGATTGGAGGTGGAGGGTCTGCATGGGAGTGGTTTGGAGAGAAATGATTTGGTTGTGTGGATGGATTGAGGTCATTTTGCCGCTGGAGCGATTTGCTTCGCGGTGGTGACAGTTGGACGTCAGGCGGTGGATCATTGGTGAATTTTGGGGGTCGTCTAAATGATTTCTTAGGAGGGTTCAAACTCCTAATAATTCGTTCTTCGGTGGAGAGGGTGTTGACCGGTGATGACTGGTTGCCATCACCGGAGGCCGGAGAGGCCATTAAGGCCGTTTAAGGCTTTTAGGGGGGGGGGGGGAGCATCTAATTGGATTAATGTTGGGAAAAGATGGTTAAAAAAAATTCAATGTTCTTCCAGATGAGATGAAAAGAGCGGACTTTTTTCAAATGATATGAAAAGTTTTTGAGGTGAATTATTTATATATTTAACAAAAATATGAAACCAAAAAATTAAAAATAGGCACCAGTTCGGTACTTAAACGGTGTGTTGGGTAAGAATTTCATATTTAAAACTTATGATTAATTGTGTATCAGAAGTAAAATGTTGTTTAGAATATTTTTTAGGGTGCAAATTGCCTCACTTATTAAATAATTGTATTTGCTTAAATAAAAGAGATCAATAAATAATAAAAAAAATCGATAAATAACCTCACCCATTAAATAATTATTTTAGCTTAATTATCTTCCAGCCACAACTGCAACTAGGGGTGGGTATAAACCCACAACCCATGGGTTTATCCAAACTCAAACCAAATTAAATAGTTTGGGTTGGGTAAATCGTGAAAATAAATTAGATGTGAGTTTTATATAAAAAAACTATTTCATTATGGATTGGGTATGATTTACCCATAGGTTATGGACAAAACCCCAATACTTAAACTTATTGTCTAAAATCATAACTAAACTAAAATTACAATATTAATGCTCACGGGTCTCAATTCAACTTTATTTTAAGTTTTTCTCGTTTGGACAACTTTAGTTTGTAGTTTTGTGGCATCCTAATGTTTCCCCACATTCTGCATCTTGGTACTCTTCAAAAATTAATTTAATCACATAAGTGAGCTTGACCAATGACTGATTCGTAAATGATTTTGCATTGATCTGGAGAGAGAAATGCTTTGTGAGTTAGCTTATCATTTAATTTATTTCTTACTTTAACAAAATAAAAAAAAAACTCTTATTAAAAACTTACTCTATGTGTAGTTTTTTTCCTTCTTTGAATTTATTTATTGATGTCATGTTTGTAAAAGTTTATTATTAGAAGTTACATTCTCATTTATTGAGAAAATAATACTTTTCATGATTAAACTTTATTTTAATTTTTTAGTATTCTTAAATTTAAGGATGAAGTTATTGTAAAATTTATTATTTATAATTTTTATCCATTATATTTTTTCATATTTTAATATCAATTTAATAATTAATAAAAATTAATAATTATTATAAATTTAATATAATTAAATTTATCAAAATAAAAAAAGTATTTTGATAATAAAATTAAAACCAAACCCAAATAGATTGGTTTGAGTTGGGTTAGAAATATTTGAGTTGGTTTGAGTTGGACCCAAACTTTTATGGTTCGATTTAGATTAACTCAAAACTCAACCCAAACAATCTACCATTGTTTTATTTTGAAAATATTCTTTAAATATCTACATCACACTTTACTCTCTTCTGTGCGATTCTTTTACCATCACATTTTACATTGACTTACTTATATGCATGATTAAACTAAATATGCTCGTAATCATCTGTTTTATTAGATAGACTTGCAACGTTGTTAAATTTCTAAGATATATATACCTCAAGCATGCTTTAGTTTCACCATATGATAATTAATTTTTTTTTTGGAAAAACAAATAACAATTTTAAGTTTATGACTGCATTCCAATTTCAATCGATTCTAATTTTAAAAAAGTAAACATGCCATTTGTGCTTTCTTTTTCTTGCTCATTTTATTAAATCTTATCCCTCTCCCCTTGTAACCTCACTAAAACGTTTCAGTGAATAATTTGTATAATGTGTCTGAATTTTATTATTAAATTATAAATTAATTAGGCATTGCGCATATATGGATGCAAAAATGACCTGTAAATTGCCCACTACATAAATGTGAAAAAAAATAGCTATAGTTTGAATTTTACCCGTTCATTTGCATTTTAATGTATAAAGTAAAATCAGTAATCATAGACAAATTAAAAAATAAATAATGTATTGGATGATGAATAATTGCAAAATAATATCTATTTTATATTTTTATCATATTTTTTTTCAAACGACAATTAAACATTTTTTTTTAATTTTCATTTGCTATTGAAAATATGCTATAAATACATTTATAGTTAAAGAATATCATTGTGAAAAATACCATTTTTCTTTTCTAAAACAAGGATGGAAAACACTAATTTATCAAGGATAGCAAAGAAACCTAAATTTCCATAAATGAGCCCAAGACAAAATGACGAGAAAGATTTTTGGCTCTAATATATTTAGGGAATTATGTAAAAAAGAAATAAATAAAACCTTACTCTAGAATAAAGTTGCAAACAAACCTTACTCTTCAATAACCAACTCTATTATCAAATAAATAAGGAAATTGGTGATGATTTGACACTAAATATCCCAAGGTGTGGAAAAAGCAGTTGTGCAAGCCCAGCCACCTTTTCCGGCCATCGGCCACAGCCCCACTTATTGCTACTCGCCTAAGTGCTTAGAATAATAGATTTCGCTGTTGCCATCCTGCACGGTAAGTTTAGTACTCCAACTGCTTTTACTTTGTTCAATATAAGGTTTTATTTTTCCATGCCTTGGATTAAAAATAGAATTGGTGATGTTTATAAATTAAGTTCAAATTTTAAAATTTTTTTAAAGCTTATTTGGATTTGATGGGTTCTACAGTAAATAGGAAAAAGAAACAGAGAGACAAAACTATGCAATTCTTTCTTATTATTCAAAGATAGTGATCGGTAGAAATAAATAGGAAAACCATAGAGTAATTCTAGGGCTAATTTTATGACCATAAAATCATAATTATCTACTTTCTTGATTTATGCTATTTTCCTATTTTATTCAAATGACAAGAAAATAGCTAAGAATTCTTAAATTATCGACACTCCCCCTCAAGTTGGCGCAAAGATATCAATCATGCCCAACTTGCTAACTTGAAGTTCAAATGGTTGTCTCATTAAGCTCTTGGTGAAGATATCTACAAGCTGCTTCATGGTGGGAACAAAAGGAGTACAAATTATCCCTTCATCAAGCTTCTCCTTTATAAAATGTCTATCAATCTCAACATGCTTTGATATGTCATGTAACACCGGATTATGTGCTATACTTATAGATGATTTGGTATCACAGTACAACCTCATAGGGAGACTAAATGGTTGTTTAAGTTCTTCTAGAACCCGTTTCAACCAGAGTACTTTACACACTCCTTAAGCCATCGAATGAAATTCAGCTTCTGCACTACCTCTGGCAACAACACTTTGCATTTTGATCCTCCAAGTAACCAGATTACCCCATAAAAAAGTGTAGTATTTGAATGTTGATCTTCTGTCAGTGATTGAACCTGCCCAATTTGCATCAGTATAAACCTCAATTCCTTTCTTCTCTTTTTTGTTTTTTCAAAAAACAAACCTTTCCCTGGAGTTGCTTTTAGATAATGAAGAATTCAAACTGCAGCTTCAAGATGTTCCTCATAGGGAGAATGCATAAATTGACTTACCATACTCACAGCAAAAGTTATATCAGGTCGAGTATAAGATAAATAAATCAACTTCCCAACTAACCCTTGATATCTGCCAGTATCCACATGAACTCCTCTTTTTCATTTCTCCAAGCTTCACATTTGGGTTTATTGGAGTATCTGTTGGCTTACACCCACTCATACCAGTTTTTTTCAAGAGATCCAAGGTATATTTTCTTTGTGACACCACTATACCTTTCGTTGATCTCACAACTTCCATTCCCAAGAAATATCTCAATTGCCCCAAATCCTTTATCTAAAACTCCTTGGCTAAACACTGCTTTAATATGCTCATCTCTTCTGTATCATCTCCTGTCAGAATTATATCATCTACATAAACGATCAAAATTGAGAGCTTGTCTTTGGTAAAGGCTTTTATAAAAAGAGTATGATCCGCTTGTCCTTGACTATAGCCTTGACTCTTCACAAACTTTGTAAACCTCTAAAACCAGGCTCTAGGTGACCGCTTAAGACCATATAATATTAATCTTTTAAGTCTACATCTTTGGATCCAAACTTCTCAGTAAAACCAGGTGGAGCCTCCATGTAGTCTTCCTCTTCAAGATCACCATTGAGGACAGTATTCCTTACATATAACTGATTTAAGGACCAATCAAGATTTACATCAACTGACAAAAGAACACCAACAATGTTTAGTTTCGCCACTGGAGAGAAAGACTAAAAATAATCCACTCCATAAGTTTGTGTATAACCTTTAGGCACTAGTCGAGCCTTGTATTGTTCTAAGGAGCCATCAAAGTTATATTTCACCGTGAATACCCATTTACAACCAACAATAGCTTTTCCTTGTGGCAGATCAGCCTTTTTCTAAGTAGCATTCTTCTCCAGAGCTCTCATCTCCTCGAAAATAGCTTCCCTCTATTTAGGAAACTTTAGATCTTCTTGTACATTATTTGGAATAACCATACTAGAGACTCATGAAATGAAAGCACGAAAGGAAGGGGTCACATTGTTATAAGAAATAAAGTTGGACAGAGGATGTTTAGTATATGACCTAATACCTTTCCTAAGAGCAATAGGAAGATCATCTTGATTTGAGGAATTTAACTCATAATTACCTAGAGCATTCTTGTCACGAATTTCATGATTCAACCTCTGATACAAAATCCCACAATGAAACTTTGAAACTCACACTTAAATTGTTGTTTCAACTTCCCAAGAAAGTTCTAAATAAATTTATGACAAACAAAACCTTAACCCAATGCTTAAGAAAAGCATGAACCAAAGGTATAGAGAATGATATTGACGCCACACTCAAGAAATAGATGATAAGGTGAGTGATAAGTCTAAATTTGGAACGCCACAAGAATGTAAATTCTTGATAAGTTCACTAGTTCTCAAAAGAACCAAAGAAAGAATAATCTTTTAAATTCAAATAACATTAATCTCTTAATTGTCATACATAGCAAGGTTGCTGAGTTTAAATAGGCTAAAAGAAACCCAAAATCCTAAAAATACAAATGGAAACATTGGAACAACCCTCCAAGTATAGGTTTGTCAAATGGTGCTTTAAAAGCCTTCACCAACCCACCATTATTAATGTTAGCATTGAAAAACATAATGCTAGCCCACCATCATCAATGGTAAACTTATCTAACACATTGATAAACTTGACACAAAACAAATAAATGAAGTTGAATAATCAAAGGAGTCGTTTGAATTCCCAAGCATGAACAAGCTGTAATAAATTGATCATAACTCCTTCTAGAGAACTCCAAATCCAGCTCTGTAAAATGCATTGGAAAACTAACTTAATTATCTTTCCAACAGTTTATAGTTTGCATATTAATTCTGGTTCAATTAATACCAGATTTATTCCGAATTTTCCCTTTCTGCATTTGATCCAAATTGTGTATTTAGCTGCCCAATCGCTTGAATAATGCCCACAATGCCTTGTCTTCTCTGCAAGCCCAATTCATGATATCTTGCATCTTGAATTGCATTTTCAACCCATATTTTCTCAATTAATCTATTTAATGCATCTTGCATCTTTTTGGCTCTAGCTCTTGTAATTGGGTCTCCATGAATGTGCAAAGGATCACTTGAAACTTTAATGGTATTCCCTTGATGGTTCTCATCAACCTCTGGTCAGATTCTTGGTGATACTGTAGGACAATGTTCCTTTTCTTTTTTTGTTCTAGGTTCTCTTTTGAATACACAAGACCTTTATACTGTTTCATACACATCTCTGACTTTCCAGCATTTTGGTTCTGTGATGGCATTAACGGAGGTTGTCCAAAATTTTCGCCAATTAATTCATTTGTATTTCCTTTTGAAATATAAGTGTGCAATCCAAGAGGGGGGGTGAATTAGAAATTTAAAAATTATCCTAGTAAATCCACACAATAAACAATCTAATGCCTTAATAAAAATTGAAAGCAATAAATTTAATAAAGGCACAATAATTAAAGAGTAAGGGAGAAGAGAAACAAACACACAGATTTTTACGTGGTTCGGTAATCCCCGCCTACGTCCACGCCTCCAAGCAATCCAAGCTTGAGGATTTCACTATCCAA
>MKYO02013455.1:61031-102194 GCA_002013955.2 Citrus medica
AAAAAAAAAATCCATAAGCATAAAGAAATCCATATAATCCATAATGATCAACCAAAACAAATCCATATCATCCAAAACAAATACATAAACCGAAAAGCACAATAACCATCCATAGAGTCGAAAATAAAAGAACACACAATGCAGTAAATGAAATGTAGGTGTGTCCAAGTACAAGCATGAGATATTACTCAGGTGGTGAGGATGGAGGTGAAGGAGGTGGAAACGGATATGGAATGCCGAAGTGCTCGAAGAGGAGGCGCTGTCCATGAATGAGCTGCTGCAGCAGCTGCTGCTGCTCCTACTGAAGCTCAGTCTGCCGCACCGAAAGTATCCGCACCTCATCCATAAGCTACTGAAGAGTAACATCTCCAGAGGTAGGAGGTCGAGGAGGTGATGAAGCGGATGCAGATGCACTAGGAACTGAAGCAACCGTGGAAGAAACTCGGCGCCTACGCTGCCCTCAAAATGAGAGTGAGAAAACTGGAAGCTGATCAGCTGGAATCACAGCATTAAGTGGCCGATCATCACTTGGGGCTAGAAAGGTAAACTTGTTATCTCTGTATTTGACCCAAGTGCCATCCTTCCACTCAAAGCCTAACCCAACAATAACCTCATCCCTAATACCCTTGGACGGCCTACAAGATGGTTCTAGAATCGGCACTTCAAAGAATTTAAGAATTCGAGTAATGAAGTGACCATAAGGAAGAGAGCGGGTAATCAAGGCAGGAATGCTCATCATGGTGCGGATGATTGAATAGCCGAAGTCAACAGGGCGACCTCGAAGAATACAGTCAATCATGGCAACATCCATGTGAGAAACCTCATCCAAATGTCCTGATCTAGGAAGTACAATGGACTGGATGATACGAAGCAAAAAACGAGTTTGAAGACAAAGACACTGAGTAGGGAAATGAATGGTACAATCTTCAAC
The DNA here is from genome assembly GCA_002013955.2 of Citrus medica. Classification (NCBI taxonomy): domain Eukaryota; kingdom Viridiplantae; phylum Streptophyta; class Magnoliopsida; order Sapindales; family Rutaceae; genus Citrus; species Citrus medica. The sequence goes on from MKYO02013455.1 coordinate 61,963, forward strand.
AGAAAGATCACTACGCCGACAAATATTACGAATGGCATCAACATGAACATAGTCATCAATATCAGGAGGTTTCCTAAGAGAAAAAATGTCCAGGTCATCATCGGAAGATCCTAGGATGGAGTTCAACTCCAAATCATCAAATTCAATCAAAACTCCTCCAACTGTGGTGATTACTCGATTCTCTTTCTCCGCGGAACAATCCATATTCGAGTAAAATACTTTCACCAAGTCGGGATACACATTCTCCTCAATCAACAATGCATCAATCCAACCAACATCTCCCAACAATTGAAATAAATTTCTATGACTAATCTTGAGAGAATGCAAAACATCCGGTAAAACAAAGAAAGAGTTGAGTACCTCACGAGTCCGAAAGTTTTGTTGAAACCGTTTGATCAAGTGTTGCTTGTTCTGAAAATGAATGGACTCAAAAGTGGATTGATTTGAGGTGCCCCTTGCTTCCCGTGGCCGGGTGGTTTGTTGAACCGGTTCTTTGCCTTTTCTTCGAACCGGCCGAGAACTTGACATTTTGATTTTGATTGATTTTGAGTTGAAAAGGATAAGGAGAATGATGATGATGAAGATTGAAAGTGATTTGGAGAAGCAAATTGGATCAAAAACGGCTTGAGAGTGAGAAATCTAGAGAGGAAAAAAAATGGCTCAAAACCTAGGTTGAAATTCGGATCTAGGGATTTGGAGGTTGAAAATGAGTTTTGAGTGTGATTTTAGGCATAAGAACGGATGGGGATCAAGATTCATGGACTGATTTGCATCAAAACCGAGTGGAAATGGTGGATTTTGAAGTGAAAATGAAAGAGAAACAATCGGTTTTTAGAGAGAGAACAAGAACGGAAAACCGAAACAAGAGAGGAAGATGAACATCACTTAAAGGGCACGAATCCGGCTTGCCGGATTTCCTAACCGGCAAGCCGGTTAGCGGGCAGCAAGGTGAAAGCCAAAAACGGCTTTCCGAATTTGAAATCCGGTAAACCGGATATGGACCCGAGAGCAGCAAGAGGCCATTCGGCTTGCCGGTTTCCTTAACCGGCTGGCCGGTTTCGAGAGCCTCCAAAAATCCAGTTTTCCGGATGTTCTTGAACCGGAAATCCGGTTTTGTTCCAGCTGGATTCCAAAGCGAATTCGGCTTTCCGGTTTTTGATAACCGATAGACCGGTTATGAGGCAGTAAGTATCCTTCCAAATTCGATTTTCCGGATTGAAAATTCGGTCATCCGAATGTTGTCTAGAGACCAACCAAAGCTAATCCGATTTTCCGGATTGAAAATTCGGTTGTCCGGAATTTGTCCCGAGAGAGATCAATAAGGAGAAATATTTTTCTGGAAGAATGAAAAGGGAATATATGCTAGCTCCTAGACTTGTACTACACACACCATTTTATTTCCAGCCTTAAAAATTGATTAATTTTAAATCATTTTGAGATTTAAAACTTTTCAATAAGCCATTTAATGCATGAAACACAAAATCATAAAATCATAAATTTACATGCATATCAAGTTTTCTAATTCATGAAGCATAAATCCATATGATAACAAGCATATCAAGCCATGTAGTAAAACATGAATTAAGATTCAACATTCATCATTCCAAGCTCATGTCTTATCTTTATATAATGCTCTTCGCTAAGAGGTTTTGTAAAGATATCTGTAAGTTGATTTTCAGTGGAAACAAATTTAATTACGACATCTCCTTTTTTAACATGATCTATAAGGAAATGATGTCTAATTTCTATATGCTTAGTCCTAGAATGTTGAATAGGATTCTTAGAAAGATTTATAGCACTAGTATTGTCACATAAGATAGGAATTTGATCAAGCTTAATACCATAGTCTCTAAGGGTTTGTTTCATCCAAAGAATTTGTGCACAACAACTACCTGCGGCAATATATTCTGCCTCGGTGGTTGAAAGCGCAACCGAGTTTTGTTTCTTACTAAACCAAGAGACAAGAGAATGGCCTAGGAAGTGACATGTTCCACTAGTACTTTTTCTATCAACCTTATACCCAGCAAAATCGGCATCCGAATAACAAGTTAAATCAATATGAGTTCCTCTAGGATACCAAAGGCCAAGATTAATAGTGCCAATTAAATACCGAAAAATGCGTTTGACAGCAAGCATGTGAGACTCTTTAGGACAAGATTGAAATCTAGCACACAAGCAAACACTAAACATAATATCAGGCCTACTAGCAGTCAAGTAGAGTAAGGATCCGATCATACCTCGATATATCTTGATATCAACTCCCTTCAGATGATGTTGGAGTACTGTTAGCGTCGGACAAAGCCGAATTAGAGCCAACCATGGCTGCTTTATATTCATGGTCGAACCGTAAGGCTCTGATACCATGTAGCAAACAGGAAAAAGAAACATAGAGACAAAACTATGCAATTCTTTCTTATTATTCAAAGATAGTGATTGGTAGAAATAAATAGCAAAACCAAAGAGTAATTATAGGGCTAATTTTAGGACCATAAAATCATAATAATCTACTTTCCTAATTTATGCTATTTTCCTATTTTATTCAAATGGCAAGAAAATAACTAAGAATCCCTAAATTATCGACATGTTTAATTTTTAGTTTAACATTGCTAATTGGATTTTATGGCTTAGCACTTGTTGAATTTTATGTGTACAAATTCATAGTATACCATTTTATGTGCTATTTTTTGGTTTTTACACTTTTAGATCAAAGTGTATAAATTCTTTACCATTTTAGGCAACATTTCGTGGTCTTTTTACCTTTAAATCAAAAGTGTAAGGAAATTTTGACAAAACTTCCCACATTTCGAAAAAATGAAGTGCATGAAAAGTGTACAGAATTCATAGTTGACCATTTTAGGCCGTCATTTCTTGGTCTTTTTACTTATAAATCAAAAGTGTATGGATATTTTGACAAGACTTTCCACATCTCAAAAAATTGAAGTACATGATTTAATTTTTAATTCACACTAGATTTTAGCATAGAGAAGTACAATTAACATTAAATCTAGTTGTTAATTGTCTTACCATCATCTTTAATTTATATATTTTATTCTTAGGACTTGTTGAATTGTATGGGTTTACTAACATTTAGGGCTTGGTTGTACTTTTTATATGGTAAGTGATAACTCTATGAAATGAGAGTTATTACATCAATTCTATACTTAAATCAAGATCACTTAGAGAACAAATAAGATGTTTTTATTATATTTTGGTTATATTTTGCATAAAAATTCATTTTAGTTGAGTCTTAATAAGTTTTACTTGAATCAAAGCAAAACAGGTGCATAATTGTAGGTTTTCAGAAAGTCTTAATTCATGAAGGGATGGTGAGACATTAGATTAGCAAGAGGAAGCGAGAAGATGGCCACAAAAGAAGTAAAGCACAATCGAGAACAGTACAGTGTTGTAGCTGTTGTTAGAGCAACCAGTGCTGTAGCAATCTGGGAGCAATGAGGGAGAAAACTTAGGCGCGGGCCAGCTGCAGAATCGCAATATGCATGTTTCCTAATTTAACTCATGCACACCCACGAACTTTTATTTTACCCTAGTTTGTAGTATAAAAAGGGGGCGCGCACCATATAGAAAGGCGGCAAAGGGATTATCATTAATACATTAGAGAAAATAGGAGAAGAAGATCAGAATTAAAGGGGACAGCTTCAGCAGAATTGAGAATTCCAGCAGAGTTATTTGGATTTGCTTTTTGTCGTTCTCAACTTTTACTTCTCTTCTTTCTTTGATTGTTCTGATTATCCCGTGAACAATATTTTAATGTTTGTTTTTCTCATTCATAATATGAGCTAGATTTACTTGTAGTTGAGTGACAAACAATCTAATGAGTACTTGACTGTTCTTATATGTTGTTATATCATTGCTGTAGCATTTTACTCTAGTAGTTATTATTAATATAACTGTTATTTCGGTTGACCACTCATTTAATAGTTCAAGTTAAGATAGAGCAGCAAAAATGCATATCTTAGCGGATATTATTAGAGTATTACTTGATCTTACTTTTAGTTTTCTGGATTAAGTTATCTTGAATCCCATAAGGACTATACTTGAAGTAAGATTTGTGACACACTAGACATAAGTGCTCACCTTGTAGGGTGGAAAGACTAAAGGGTCATAAGGTCATATCATAAGTAGATTAACAACAGGTCATTGTTAATGTATTTAAGAGTATGAGAGTTCCAATATGCGACAACTGAGGATGTAGATTAATTCTGCCTAGTGCTGCAGCACTTGCCGTAACAATTGGTGTTAACTTGATGAAAAACAGTCAGCTCATAAGGAGAGTTTGATCATTCAACTACCATAATCTCAATTGAATCTTAGATACATTTAATTTAGTTTATTTTGTTACGATCTTGTTTTACTTGATTCTCTCACAATCATCAATTATGATAGAGTCCACTTTACGTTTGTTAACTTCAGACTTAAGTTAGTTTGCACTATTGTGATTACTATAGCATTTCAAGTGACATCAATCCATGTGGAGACGATCTTGAATATTCACCACTTTATTACTTGTTATGTATATTTGCACATTGGCATTAGTAGCATTTGAGTATAAAATTTACCAACAGTAAGATTTTGGCACCGTTGCCGGGGATTGATTGTTTATTTTTTAAGTGTGAAGTCAATCTTGATAGCGCCATTTAATTTGATTCATTCTTTTTTTTTACAGATCAGTACCTGCATGCGTAAAGATGGATCTGTGGTATTCCAATTCGATCATGAGATTGAAAGGACTGTTAGGAGACTACGAAGAGAACAAAGAAATTCAAAAACTATTTCAGGTATGAATAATTTGCAGAATGTGGGCAATTTAGACCCTCACGGGCCTTTACAACCTGTCAACGTTCAGGAAGAGCAGAATGAACATGCTAATCAGAGACAACCAGTTGATAATAACATTATTTACATGGCTGATGATAGAGACAGAGCTATTAGAGACTATGCTGTGTTAACGCCTCAAGTTGTACACCTTTGGATAATCAGACCTGAAGTAGAAGCCGTAAACTTTGCATTAAAGCCAGTGATGTTTCAAATGTTGCAGACAATTGGTCAATTCAATGGATTGCCAAATGAAGATCCTCATCTCCATCTTAAGTTGTTCTTAGAAGTGAGTGATGCTTTCAAGATTACTGGAGCAACACAAGATGCCTTAAGACTGAGGCTCTTTCCTTATTCCTTAAGAGATCGAGGAAGAACATGGTTAAATTCGTTACCATCTGATTCCATCACTACATCGAATGAGTTGGTTGATAAATTCCTAATGAAATATCTCCCACCAACAAAAAATGCAAAATTGCGGAATGAGATTACCTCTTTCCATCAACTTGAAGATGAAAGTTTGTATGAGGATTGTGATTGATTTAAAGAACTGCTCATAAGGTGTTCTCATCATGGCATTCCTTGTTGCATTCAATTGGAAACTTTCTACAATGGGTTGAATCCGAGTACAAGATTAATTGTGGATGCTTCAGCAAATGAAGCTTTGTTATCCAAATCTTACACTGAAGCTTATGAAATTCTGGAGAGAATTGTCAATAATAATTATCAGTGGCCATCAACCAGGCCACCAGTGGCAAGAGGAACAACATGGGTACATAATATAGATGCAATTACAGCCTTATTAGCATAAGTAACCTCATTGACTAACATGGTAAAGGCTATGACATCTGCTCCAGCAGTAGTGAAGCAAGTTGCTGAACTTTTTTATGTATACTGTGGTGAAGAACATGACTTTGATAATTGTCCTAGAAATCCAGCTTCAGTAAACTATGTGGGTAATTTCAATCGACAGCTTCAGAACAACCCATATTCAAATATTTACAACCCTGGCTGGAAACAACACCCAAATTTTTTATGGAGCAGTCAGAATCGAAATACTCCAACATTAAATAGACAAAATAGGAACACTCAACCACCTGGTTTTCATCAGCAAAGTCAAGGGAAAAAACATATTAGTTAGGATCTAATCACTTCACTGAAAGCACTGATTAAGGAATACAATGCAAAGAATGAAACAATTGTGCAGAGTTAAGCTGTATCCTTGAGGAACCTGGAAAACCAAATGGGACAACTTGCCACAGCAATAAGTAGCAGGACTCAAGGAAGCTTAGCTAGCAACACAGAAGACCTTAGGAGAGAGGGCAAATAACACTGTAAAGTAATTAATTTGAGATCTGGAAAGAATGTTGATGTCCCAATTGATGTGACTGAAAAATGGATAGAATTTAATTCATCACAAAAACCACCTCAAGATGGAAGTATGTTACAACAACCCAACCGTCAAGACACTGGTTACAGGGGCCAAGCTACAGTAACTACAAAAGGAACTCAAACAGTGCATGCTGAAAAAGAAGTTGCAACACAAGTAGCCACGACCTACAATAAACCAAACAAGCAGAGTTTGGTACCTCCTGAAGCTACCCAGCAGTTCAGACATCCACCACCTTTCCCACAGAGATTCCAGAAGCAAAAGCATGACAAGTCATTCAGTAAATTACTGGAAGTGCTTAAGCAATTACACATCACATACCCTTTGTGGAAGCTTTCGAGCAAATGTCTGATTATGGGAAATTTCTAAAAGACATCTTGGCACAAAAGAGAAGGCTAGGAGAATTTGAAACTGTTGCTTTAACACAGGAAAGCAGTCATATGCTCCAAAGTAAGATTCCTACAAAAAAGAAAGATCCAAGAAGTTTTACAATACCCTATTCTATAGGAACTAGGTACACTGGCAGAGCACTTTGTGACTTGAGAGCCAGTATTAATATGATGTCATTGTCTGTATTCAAGCAGCTGAGAGTAGGGGAATACAGACCAACAACAGTCACTCTCCAATTGGCTGACAGATCTCATGCATACCCTGAAGGAAAAATTGAGGATGTACTGGTGAAGGTTGACAAATTCATCTTCCTAGTAGACTTTATTGTACTAGACTTTGAAGCTGATAAAGAGGTGCCCATTATACTTGGAAGACCTTTCCTAGTAACTGGGAGGACTCTGATAGATGTGCAGAAAAGAGAGTTCATCATGAGAGTGAATGATCAGCAAGTCACATTTAATGTACTAGAGGCTATGAAGAACCCTGATAAAATAGAAGATTGCAATTTCCTAAGTGTTGTGGATTTTTTTGTAGCAGACAGAATCGATAGATGCTGCAGTAATGAGATCAACAAAGTCACTACCTTTGAAGATTTAGAAGAGGAAGATGTTGCAGCAAACCAGATAGATTAGAAGGAAGAAAAGCAATCTGATAGGCATAACAAGTTTATTGAGCATCTGAATCTGTCAGATAGGGAAGTAAAAACAACCTTACCATCTATTTAATTACCTCATAGTCTTGAATTAAAATGGTTAACTTCACATTTGAAATATGTTTATCTTGGTCAAAACAGCACACTCCCTATAATCATTTCATTTACCTTGAATGCAGCTCAAGAATAGAGTCTGGTAAATTTGCTTGGAAGATATATAAGAGCAATTGGATGGACCATGACAGACATCAACGGGATAAGTTCATTAATATGCATGCATAAAATCCTGTTAGAATATTGTCACAACAATTCGGTGGAGCATTAGATAAGGTTAAACCCTATTATGAAAGAAGTGGTGAAAAAGGAAATCATGAAATGGTTGGATGCTGGAATCATAGATCCAATATCAAACAGTTCATGGGTGAGCCCAGTTCAATGTGTTCCAAAGAAGGGAGGGATAACAGTGATAGCTAATGAGAGAGATGAGCTTATTCCTATAAGGACAGTAACTGGATGGAGAGTATGTATGGATTACAGGAAGTTCAACAAAGCCACAAGGAAAGATCACTTCCCACTCCTATTCATAGATCAGATGTTGGATAGACTTGCTGGAAAACAGTACTATTGTTTCCTATATGGGTATTCAAGCTACAACCAAATTGTTATAGCTCTAGAGGATCAGGAGAAGACTACATTTACCTATCCTTATGGAACATTTGCCTTCACAAGAATGCCCTTTGGTTTGTGCAATACTCCAGCAACTTTTCAGAAATGCATGATGTCTATTTTTTTTTTATATGGTAGAGCAGACTTTAGAAGTTTTCATGGATGATTTCTCAGTTTTTGGGGAGAGATACAAAGATTGTTTTCACAACTTGGAAGAAGTTCTTAAAAGATGTGAGATCACTAACTTAGTACTCATTTGGGAAAAGTGCCATTTCATGGTGCAAGAAGGAATAGTATTGGGTCATAAGGTGTCCAAGAAAGACATTGAGGTAGACAAAACCAAGATAGAGGTAATAGATAAACTGCCACCCCTCATTTCAATAAAGGATATTAGGAGTTTTTTTAGTCATGTTGGATTTTACAGAAGATTCATTAAGGATTTTTCCAAGGTAGCTAAACCATTATGCTCATTGCTGGAACATGACAAGCCTTTTCACTTTGACAAAGATTGTCTCCAAGTATTTGGAGAATTAAAGAAAGCTCTAATCACTGCACCAGTGGTTATATCTCCAGACTGGACTCTACCATTTGAACTGATGTGTGATGCTAGTGATCATTCTGTGGGAGCAGTATTAGGGCAAAAAAATGATAAGGTTTTTCACTTCATATACTATGCAAGAAAAACTCTTACTCAAACTCAAATCAATTACACCACTACAGAGAAAGAGTTGCTAGCAGTAGTATTTGCTTTTGACACATTCAGAGCTTACTTGGTGGGTACTAAAGTGACGGTATACACAGACCATGCAGCCATTAAATACTTAATTTCAAAGAAGGATGCCAAACCAAGATTAATCATATGGATCTTATTGTTTTAAGAATTTGATTTGGAAATTAAAGATAGAAAGGGGACTGAGAATCAAGTAGCAGACCACCTGTCACGGCTGGAAGCAGACACAAGTACATTGACAAGGAGGGACATCACTAAAACTTTTCCTGATGAACAGTTGTTGGTAGTATAGCAAGCACAGATGCTGCAGCAGTCATGATCTCCATGGTATGCAGATTTTGCTAACTACTTAGTAAGTGGGATGCTACCACCTGAGATGAAGTTTTAGGAGAAAAAGAAATTTCTTCATGATGTTAGAAATTATCAATGAGATGACCCACATTTATATAAGTTATGCTCAAATCAAGTAATACGAAGATGTGCTTCAGAAGGAGAAATTCCCCACATACTGGAGTCATGCCATGTTGCAGCATATGGAGGACATTTTGGTGGTCACCGAACAGCTGCTAAAGTTCTGTAATCAGGTTATTATTGGCCTACTATTTTTAAAGATGGTTATGAATTTGTTAAATGTTGTGACATGTGTCAAAGGACAGGGAACATAACTAAAAGATATGAAATGTCATTGACCAACATTGTGGAAGTGGAAGTTTTTGATGTCTGAGGAATAGATTTCATGGGACCTTTCCCACTATCCTTTGGGAACTTATATATCATTGTTGCTGTGGATTATGTCTCCAAGTGGGTAGATGCTGCAGCATTACCTACCAATGATGCTAAACCAGTGGTGGCTTTTCTTCAGAAAAAATATTTTCTCCAGGTTTGGCACTCATAGAGCAATTATTAGTGATGATGGTACTCATTTTTGCAACAAAGTCTTTGTTGCAGCTATGGTAAAATATGAAGTCAGACACAAGGTAGCAACAACATATCACCCTCAATCCAATGGTCAGGCTGAAGTGTCCAACAGAGAAATTAAAAAGATCTTAGAAAAAGTGGTGAACCCAACAAGGAAGGATTGATCTTTGCAGTTACATGACTCTCTATAGGCCTACAGAACAGCATACAAAACTCCACTTGGCATGTCTCCTTACCAAATTGTTTATGGGAAGGCTTGTTACTTGCCTCTAGAGCTAGAGCATAAAGTACCCTCAGCACTGAAGAAATTAAATTGGGATATTCATGCTGCAGCAGAGCAAAGGAAGCTTCAACTATGTGAGCTGGATGAATTACCTCTATTTTCAAATGAAAATGCAAGACTCTATAAAGAGAGGACAAAACACTGGCATGACAAGCATATTCAAAACAAGCAATTCAGCCCTGGTCAATTAGTACTGCTCCATAATACAAGATTAAGATTATTTCCGGGAAAGCTAAAATCACGATGGTCTGGACCATTTAAGCTGTTAAAATCTTATCCTCATGGGGTTGTTGATCTTCTAGATGAACAAATAGGTCAGAAATTTAAAGTTAATGGCCACAGGGTTAAGCATTACATACACCCAGCGGCAAATTGTTCAAATGAGGTTTTACTCCTTACCGAACCCAACTACTGAGCAGTGAAAGAAGGCCAGGCTGAAGGACCTTAAATCAAGCGCTCAATGGGAGGCAACCCATTGTGGAGACATCCATCTCAAACCAAGCTTGATCCTCAATTTTATTTAATTTTGTTCTTCAATTCAAGTTATTTCGTTTGATCTCTTTTTTTTAATTATTTTTAGAATTGGTTTTAGTTTTTGTGGGAAGTATGTGTGGCAATTGAATTCCATTTTGACAAGTGAGGTTGTATGATGACAGAGTGCAGAGGCAAGCCACGTGTCAGAGGGTATTGGAGTGGAGTAAGTAACCTTTGCTAGAGCAAGCAAATGGGTGCTGCAGCAACCAATATTACTATTACAGTAAATTAAAAATTGGAGCTTCTCACTTACCGTTGGAGATAAATCATGACAGATGGAAGCATGGATTTGGATAGCAATTGAGAAAAAATCTTCGAAATTAATGCATTAATTTCGCTGGCCTATGTTTTTTGGGATATACTCATTATATTAAAAATATTTTATTCCTTAATTTATCTCTACTTACCGAATTTATCTTCATTTAAATTCCACTATAAAAGGGAATCATTGTGCATAGTGACTTACGGCATTATTCTCTCTCTCCTTCGCAAGCACAACTCTAGGAAATCTTACCCTTATCTTCTTATTTTACTCTCAGGGACATCATCCTCAATTTGTTACTGCTATAGCAATGCCCAGGTATAAGAAAACAACCGACCGCCTCAAAGATCCTTCACGCTTCCATAGTTACCACGCCGAAGAAAAATATAAAGAATTCATTGAGTCGCGTAAGATTCTGGAAGAAAAAAGGTTTCAATTTCTAGAATAATTCACTGGAATTGTGCAAACAATACACAATGCTGCAGCAAAGTGTGGATGGTTAGAGTTTTGCAACCACCCTCGAGATCCTGTGCTACCAGTAGTTAAGGAATTTTAAGCCAATTTGGTAAGCCCTGATCAGCACCACATTTGGGTAAGAAACACACTTGTTCCATTAGACTCATGCGTTATAAATGTTTTTTATAATTTACCTGCTGAAATTAATTGTGAGTATGCCAAGTTGCTTGATAAATTGACGCCAAAAAAATGGAACATCATCTTCACAACTCTTACAATAGAAGGGGCGTTATGGGCTAATGAGGAAGGGCGTGTAGTTAATAGGATAGATTTGAAACATATTGCTAAGGTGTGGGTGAAATTTCTAAAATCTAGGCTTATGCCAACCACTCACACTACTACGGTTTCACAAGAAAGGTTGGTGTTGTTACATGCCATTGTTCAGGGGCTTCCCATAGATGTGGGCAACATCATCGAGAAAGAAATAAGAGATTGTACAGTAAAGAATCAAAAAATCGTTGCCTTGATATTTCCTTCACTCATCACCAGCATCTGTGTAGTCTCCGGTGTTCGTCTTGACGCGAAAGATGAATATGTCAAGAATGATGGTGCTTTTACGGCACGTGCCATTGAGAGAGTTGCTGGTGAGAGTGCTGGAATGACAATTGAACCAGCTGCTGTAACAGGAGCAAGACGAGTTGTTAGTTTAGAACAGACAATCTAGGCACTAAGCACCAGTATAACTTAATGTAATGCGGCTCAGTAGAGGGAAAACGATCGATTTTGGAGCTATCTACAACACCTGGACAACCAACTACACCAATTTGCTCTTTACATGAAACGCACTCACCGGAACTTCCCTGAATCATTGCTCTAGTAGTACAATTTTGACACCAACACCACAGGTACTCCAGCAGAAGCCAGTGAAGGAGCCACTGCAACAGAGGACCCAGAAGAAGAAGCTGCAGCTGAACCACAAGCAGAGGTAGAATCAGAAGAGGTTGAACCATCTGATCAACCTGAGGAAGAAGGTGACAAGTCTATGACTGACGGCTCACCCACAGAGGCAGAGGATGAGTTTGAGAAAGAACATGAGGAACCCTCTATCAAGACCCCTTCTAAAACCAGGAAAAGGCACATTATCCAAGAAGAGGAAGAGGAGGAACCTGAAGAGGAGCCCACATTCCAGTCTTTTCGAGAAAAGAAGGAAAAAAATGGCGGCCCCTCCAGCCTCTGAATATGAAATGGAGCAAGTCGATGCAGAACTGGCTGCTGCAGCAACCAGAGTTATGCATACACCTGCAGAAGCGAAGCAGCTACTTGATATCATTGTCACCATCACAGCTGAGGACCAGGTAGCTAATGCATCAACCCCAACTCCTCCACAGCAAACTCCTAGCCAACTTGTTCATACCAGTCCGTGACAATCTAACAAAAGAAAGTGCAGTACATCTAGAGGCACTGCTACAGCAGCATCAACACCACCAAAACGGACCAGATCGGTGTCAACCACGCTAGCTGCCCCAGCCGCAACTCCTTGCACCAACCCAGTGAAGAAAAAGACAAAGAAGCTGTCCGCTACTTCCCCACAAGTTTCACCAAAGGGCAAGCTGCGCAGTGCATCCAAGAAGCGCTGATGTCCTTTCGTTTTATTGCAGCAGTACTAACTACAGGGAAGTATTCCCTTCTTGCTACTCAATTTATTTCATTTAAAAAAAACTTTTCTTTCATTATGTTTTCCAATTTGTGTGGTATTTTCTAATGTCGTCCATGTTATTGTCAAATTGTGTGATTTCGTTATGTGTGCTTGTGAGGACACATCACCTCTCAAGTTTGGGGGGGTTGTGTTTTAGGTGTTTATGCTTGTGTTGTGTGTTGTATGAAACTCTGTTATCTAATATTTGTGTATGGATTTGAAAACCTAATGAAGATAAATTAAGTGTATTCAGTATTTGTTGTGAGAATGTCAAGTAGAGACAGTTATAGATGGAGGTTGAAATTTTGTCCCGACGCTTAGACTTTGGTTGAGTTGTATGAGACTGCTAGAGCAGAGCCGAAAGAATAGAAAAGATCTTAAGTTTGGGAGGGGGGGAAAGCAAGTTTGATTGACTGTGATATCTATGAAATAAACTTTGTTCCAATGGCTCCAGTTGCTGAGTAACCAGATCTGAGTATGTACCCTATATGCAGAGTTGTGTTCAAAGGTAACAAGAGTTATGAGCAATGTTGTAGCATTTATGAAAAAAAAAGAGAAAAGTAAGATAATAATACAAGAAAGTCCTGTGTCTAAGGCATTGGGTAGCCAGGTTTGTTCATGAACCCCATGTTCAACCTTGAGTAAAAGATATCTCTAGATAAGACTATACTACAGATATTGCTACAACAACTCTGATCTGTGCATGGTTTGAGTAATTGGGTGTCATCATTACAATTGATTGACATTCACATGAAAAATAAATGTTGCAGTGAGGAGGTTCAATACTCTCAAGCTTTTAAGCTTGAAATCAGCACAGTTTGAGCATGAGAAATTTATGCTACCCCATATATAAATGCAATTTTGTTACTGCTGAATTACATGTAATTTCTTGGTGATGTTGTACCATCTCTGGAATTCAATCAAAGTAGCACACACACACTGTGGACAGAAGAAAGTTTAAGTCTAGAACTGATTTACTATGGTTACTTTACATTATTGGGATTGTGATATGAAGGTGGAAGAATCCTTGCAAATTTGATAAAAGAGCTAAAGTTGTGTTGCATGATTATTTACGTGAAGTGTAAGTATGTTGTCATTACTTGAGGACAAGTAATGGTTTAAGTCTGGGGGTGTGATAACTCTATGAAATGAGAGTTATTACATCAATTCTAGACTCAAATCAAGATCACTTAAAGAACAAATAAGATGTTTTTATTACATTTTGGTTATATTTTGCATAAACATTCATTTTAGTTGAGTCTTAATAAGTTTTGCTTGAATCAAAGTAATTTGTGCTCAAAATAGGTGCATAATTATAGGTTTTCAGAAAGCCTTAATTCATGAAGGGATGGTGAGACATTAGATTAGTAAAAGGAACGTAGAAGATGGCCGCAAAAGAAGTAAAGCACAATCAGGAACAGTGCAATGTTGTAGCTGTTGTTAGAGCAACCAGTGTTGTAGCAATCTGGGAGCAATGAGGGAGAGAACTTAGGCGCAGGCCAGCTGCAGAATCGCGATCTGCATGTTTCCTAATTTAACTCATGCACGCCCATAGACTTTTATTTTACCCTAGTTTACAGTACAAAAGGGGGGGGGGGGCGCACCACATAGAAAGGCGGCAAGGGGATTATCATTAATACATTAGAGAAAAGAGGAGAAGAAGATCATAATTAAAGGGGACGACTTCAGCAGAATTGAGAATTCTAGCAGAGTTATTTGGATTTGCTTTTTGTCGTTCTCAACTTTTACTTCTCTTATTTCTTTGATTGTTCTGATGAATCCCGTGAACAATATTTTAATGTTTGTTTTTCTCATTCAGAATATGAACTAGATTTGCTTGTAGTTGAGTAACAAACAATCTAATGGGTACTTGACTGTTCTTATGTATTGTTATGTCATTGTTATAGCATTTTACTCTAGTAGTTATTATTAATATAACTATTATTTCGGTTGGCCACCCATTTAATAATTCAAGTTAAGATAGAGCAACAAAAGGGCATGTCTTAGCGGATATTATTAGAGTATTACTTGATCTTACTTTTAGTTTCCCAGATTAAGTTATCTTGAATCCCATAAGGGCTATACTTGAAGTAAGATTTGTGACACACTAGACATAGGTACTCACCTTGTAGGGTGGAGAGGCTAAAGGGTCATAAGGTCATATCATAAGAAGATTAACAACTGGTCATTGTTAATATATTTAAGGGTATGAGAGTTCCAATATGCGAATAGATTAACAACTGGTCATTGTTAATATATTTAAGGGTATGAGAGTTCCAATATGTGACAGCTGAGGATGCAGATTAATTCTGCCTAGTGCTGCAGCACTTACCGTAACAACTGGTGTTAACTTGATGAAAAACAGTCAGCCCATAAGGAGAGTTTGATCATTCAACTACCATAGTCTCAATTGAATCTTAGACACATTTAATTTAGTTTATTTCAATACGGTCTTGTTTTACTTTATTCTCTCACAATCATCAATTATGATAGAACACACTTTACGTTTGTTAACTTCGGACTTAAGTTAATTTGCGCTATTGTGATTGCTATTGCGTGATATCAATTCATGTAGAGACGATCTTGAATATTCATTACTTTATTACTTGTTGTGTATACTTGCACATTAACATTAGTAGCATTTGAGTATAAAATTTACCAACAATAAGATTGGCTTACTTTACTAAATATAATCCTTATAATATAAGTAGGCCCAATATAATCCTGCAACAATGATAAATATTTTTGTGGTTGGACAAATAACCCAATTTGACCTAGTTCGATATCTCTATTATGGTTGTCGCTAATTGTTATCATTCTTGCTATTGGAGTGATTTTTATTTATTTATGAGAATTTATGGTGAACAAATTTAGAATGAATTAAAATAAAGATTGTAACAGTGATGTTGTTTAGAGGGAGGAGTAATAAAAAATAACATGGTCATGACTATTTTGGATTTATATATATACATACATGTATATGTGTGTGTGCATATTTATGTATGTATGTATTTATGTATTATATTTAAATTCTCTATCTCATCTCAATTCTTATACACATCTAGAATTGAAATGTTTATACTGAATTTCTTTCTGATTTCTCTTTGCAGTTCATTAATGGAGGTTAATTGGTAAGAAGAAATTGGCAGCTCGGGTATGGGCTCAATTGTGTACAGTGGCACACATGAACAATGTTGGGCAAGTGTTAAAATATTACCAAAAGATTCTGAAAGATATTTAAACCATAATCTTGATAAATTAAAGAATAATTTTGAGGGAAAGATTGTCCATTTTTTGAGACAAAGAACACGAATACCATTTAGAGATATATATGGAATAGTGCAACTTCAGGCTTCAGGATTATTTTTTACTCAAGAAAAATCTAGATTTAGTGACACTATCCAAATCCCAATAGCATTAGAAAAAAGATCCATGGTCTCGTCCATAATTTTCAAGAAATAATTAAGTAAACTGAATATTCAATTATTTATGTAGTAAATTATACTTATTGAATGTTTATGCTTAGTTTATCGATTGGAATTGGCATGACCGTGCAATGATTTGAATCTTGTAAATATTCTACTAAAAAGCAGAACTAATAGGTGGCAAGCCAAAATTGATATAAATATAACATCATTTCAATGAAAGAAATCATAATTTTAGAATGTCATAACTGTCAATCACTTAGGATTTTATATTAAGATTTAGGAACTACCTACATAAATAGGTATAGTATAAGCATTTTCATAAATTCAATTGTTGAATAGATAAGTAATAGTTTGCAGTGATTTACTTGGCATAAGAGACCATTGTTGGTGCCACAATTTTGTGAAATTGATATGTTGCTTAGCAATACAATTATCCATAAGTTTGTTAGCATAATTTACCTATGAACATATGTTAAGCTTACCGTTTGTTTTCTATTATAGGCATTGTGGGTTGGCAATCCACTGAACTTTACTGATGGCTATCATTGACAAACAAATCTAATCGTTACTGCATTGAGATAATGTTATTTTATTGCCTTACCGATGAGGAATATCCACTTGAGAGCATGACCGACCAAAAGAGTGAGCAGTACTGAACTGAGAGATTTCATTTATCGGATGCCATTGTAGGAGGAAAAGTGTATGAATTTGTAGTACACCATTTTAGGTGCTCATTTTCTGGCTTTTATTACTTTTAGATCAAAAGTGTACGAATTCATAATTTATCATTTTAGGCCATCAATGGTTGGACTTTTTTCTTTTAAATCAAAAGTGTACAAATATTTTGATAAGACTATCCTGTTGGGAAAAAATTAAGTTTTTAAATTTTTATAAAATATTTTGAAAATCACTCTCATATAATATATAAGAATTTGTAATCTAGAAATCGTACTTTGAAAATCCGATTTGGCTTTTTCCGTTGAAGTGATTTAGGCTCCTAAATCACGATCTTCCACCACCACTCCTGTTAGATCACGATCCGTCACCACCACGCTTGTTAAATCACGAACTGTCACAAATGATCTTCCAAGTTATGACTCATGTTCGATCTGCACTTGACGTGTGGGCGCCTTTATCACTACCAAAGCAACTAGCACGAGAAAATTTTTTTCTCAACAATAGAGAGAAAAATATTTTTCTCTAATCTGTATAAAGTGGCTTCTCTAATTTTCTTTAGAGAAAATAAGCCTTTTATATCTCCCTTTAGTGAAAACCCTAGGTTTCAAATAATCAAAAAATAAAACTTACGTTACTTGCTTTTTCTATAGGGGACCCACCTTGTAACACACAAGCTAATTAAATGGAGCCTCCCACTAAATAATATATTTAGTCTTTTGACCAAAATAGCTATTTATCTTACTTATTAGTCCAGTAGTTATGCAGTCAATTAAATGAGCTAATCCGGGGATTATTTGGGAACATATAATAGTGGCTATAACAATTAGGCCTGTAATTAAACTAGCCTAATTATTTAATTCCAAATCTACTCCACTAAAAGATTGGAACTGACTTCCATAATTGTATGCTCGAATAATAATTCGTTTCAAGCCACATTGATTTCTTTATTGCACAATCCTTTATACCACATCGTTAATTAAATTGATATCTCAACTGTCCAATCAATTTAATAACATCTTATTCCTTGATACTTACTGGTTTTCTCTAATGATTATTTTCAACATACTAAATATGTTGACACATTCTGGCCAGAGAATTATATGATCGAGTGCCGAAAACTCATCAAGAGATGTGTTGTACAAATTCTATATTGTTAATCCATAACTTCAATACTCATAATTGCTCCCACCAAGATACCGGCTAATCTTGCTACAATTTTGTGTCGTGCCCATTGGTAACTCAAATGGAATAACAATTACAATCATGAAATCATAACTAACTCAAGATTAAGATTACAGTAAAATCAATGCCTGTGAGATTTAATAAGTCTGACAGTCATTTCAAGGTTAATTAAATCTCATATGTGATCTTGTTCAATGTAATTGTACTACATCAATAAATTCATACATGATTAAGACAAATCATTCAATGAATTTATTACAGTCTATACCTAAATAAAGTGCCCAACTTTATTTATCAACTGCGAACTAAATTTATTTAATCATAAGATAACTTGTATTTATGTCTTCTGTGAATCCACATGGTGATCACATAAATACATATAATATGATTAAATGGACTTTAATATAAATATTAATGCAATTAAGATATTTGAATAAAATATCTCATTAATTTTATTAATCAGAAAAATATTTATTACATATAAATAAACATATATGCTTTTAAAGAGCATATTTTCCCAACATATCCCACATCTCAAAAACTTGAAGTACATGATTTAATTTTCAATCCATGCTAGAGTTTGGAAATCATTCAAGTTTAGAGAAGTGTAAACTGCAATTACTCTAACGGTTAATTTTCTTATCACCATCTTTACTTTTTATCTTGCCACAATATCAACATTTACATGTTCTATCCATAGGATATGTGAATTGTTTTATCAATACAACATGTGAACTAAGAGGGAACTTAAGCATGACGAAATACAAATAGCTTTAAATCTGGTTGTTAATTGTCTTATTTATCATTTTTACTTTTGATTCTTGTTAAGGTTTGAGTTTAGGGTTTGGTTGAAAGAAAAAAAAGGAAAACAAAGTAGATAATGAAAGAAATTAACAAAGTCTTAGAGAGTTTTATTAAAATTGAATAAATATAGAATCTATGTATAACACACTATTTATAGTATACAAACTTGATCTAACAGACGCTAACAAGTTCACTACTAACTCTCTAATAGACTTGCTAACACAAATTATATCTATAATTTAGTTATATAGCTGGTAGTCATGCTAGAAATACAACAAAGTCAATGAGCAGATATCATATCATTCTTATCACAATGTCGACATTTAGATGTTTTACCGATTAGTTTCGATTGACGGGCAATCTACATGAGCTCACTTTATTTTTTTATGTGAACCTCAAGAAATTGGTATATCAAGTATAGCTTGATTGTTTATAGAGGTGTACAAGAGGAGCATCAGGAAGCTATCAAGATATTGATGTGGGCATATAGTTGAACCAAATTTTTTCAAACGTCAATAAAATTTTGACAAAAGGATTGTTCATTTGAGGATACAATAGAGATGCAAACTAATTGTAATTGTATAAATAGTTAGAGAGAAAAGTAGTTAAAATTGTTTATATCAATTGTTTATTATCTACCTCCATAAGTAGGGAATTGCACATGGTGATTTGAAGCACGAAAATATTCTACTCAAAAGTGGAACTAATAGGTGGCAAGCCAAAATTGATATGAATCTAACATCATTTGTGTTAGGATTTAAGAACTGCCTGCACATAATAGGTATAATACTAACATTTTCATACATTCAATAGTTAATTAGAAAAGTAATAGTTTGGGAATGATTTACTTGGCAAAAAGAGACAATTTTTTATGTCACAACTCTATGAAATTAATATATTGCTTAGTAATACAATTCTCCATAAGTTTGTTAGCATATTTTACAACAAACGTGTTGTAAGCTTACTATTTGTTTTTTAATATAGGCACGGTGGGTTGGCGATCCCTTAGAACTCTAAAAATGGTTGCCAACGACAAATAAATTTAATTGTGATTGTCTTAGGATGGTGTTATTTAATTGTCTCACTAATGGGGAACATCCACATAAGGGCACAATTACTAACCAAGAGCATGAGAGTTCTGAATTGAGAGATTACATTTGTTAGATGCAATTCTATGAGCATGAGCAGTTACAAGCTCTTTGATGCATCGTAATTCAAGGAAAAGATAAGCTCAGACCAATATTAATCAATTTTAATTTATAATATTCTTGATGAATATTGAAAGAATTGGTTAGGGAATATTAATAGTAACCCCTTTTTGCCCAAGATGCTCTGCAATTTTCTTACTCAGTTTTAATTTATAATACTCTTGGTGATTATTGGAAGTAGCATATTAGTGAAGTCCTTTGGTGAGGTTTTAGAGATGTTAATCCTTTTGTCCATAAGATTTTAGAGATTTCAATGCTACCATTTTCTTACCCTCTGTGTGCTTGCTTTTGCTTTGCTTTTTATTTGTCGTCTCCATTTTTTTATGTTAGACTCAAATGTGATGTGATAAATGCAAAAGAGTGGCATGTTCATTGACTGACACGTGGACTAAATTTGACATGTGTCACAAGTCTAGTTTAATTAACTACTGTGGTTTTGCACATTGTTTAATAATTTTTTATTTTATTTTTGTGATTGATAAAATTTATTGCAAGCTAATAACAAAAGGCATGTTGAGAAATTCATTTTTTTAGTTGCCTGAGAACGCCATAGACTTTATTATGCAAGTCAATGATATATTAGTAGAAACTAAGATGAGTAAAACTTTTTTAGCAAGCATTGGATCAATTCAAATTTGGATAAGAATGCACAGCGATTAGGTTATG
The DNA here is from genome assembly GCA_002013955.2 of Citrus medica. Taxonomy (NCBI): domain Eukaryota; kingdom Viridiplantae; phylum Streptophyta; class Magnoliopsida; order Sapindales; family Rutaceae; genus Citrus; species Citrus medica. The sequence continues at coordinate 82,739 of MKYO02013455.1, forward strand.
GCATTAGGGTTACGAATGGGTATAGTTTGAAGGGAGACCATGGCTGCCCAACTAGTGTTTAGTTATTCTATTAAATACGTAACATAATAAAAAAATATTTTGTTATCACATCTGAGTCTTTTTTCTTCTAGACTAAAAGTTTGTGAATATTTTGACAAGACTTTCAACAATCTCTAATTTGAAGTACATGACTTAATTTTCAACTCATCTTTAAACTCATCACCCTCCCAAATTTTTTTGAAGCACCATTTAAATCTGGAAAAGTACAAGTAGTTATTAATTTTCTTATCATCCTCGAGCTTTATTTGTAAAGTTTTCAAGGATCTATGAACTAGCTCATATCTTTACATTACAACAATGTTGTTATTTATATGTTGTCATTTATAAATATAAAATCATTGTAAGTAATTGTAATAGACACAATGCTATTAGAATGTTTAAAGGAATCTCGGTAAAGTGACCATTTTCCCCTGCAGTCAAGGCATTTTTGACTTTGCACCTTAAATAATAAAATTAAATTAAAAAGAAAAAAAATAAAACTCAATAAACTCTTTATTTCAAAACAAAATTCACCAACGATTTTGATCCACAACCACAATTTCTATCAAATCCTTCATTACCCACAGAAAACAAAACAAATAAAATAAATCACACTATATTCTTCCTTATTTTTTCTCTCTCTAAATTTTTAGAGTTCATAAAATTTGTATCAAATCTTTCAGCACTAAATCCTTCAACCATTTGCAGTAATTGCCAATAACATAAATTAGGCTATAAAGACCAGCCACTGAGGATTCTTGTGGTGGCTGCAACTATTTATGAGGCTGGAGGAAGTAAATTGAGCTTCATTGGGTGTTTATGAAATCAAATTTAAAGATTGAACGGATTAGGTGTTTGTGATTTATGGTTAAGGATCATTTGTAAAATGAGTTTTATTATGTAAATTTGTGAAGTTAAATTAAGAAGATAAATTATTATTATTTAAATAAGGAAGACATTAGAGTGTTAAATGTATTAATTTACTATTGGTTATAAAAAATAGTCATTTTATTTTTATATTGAACTCTTAATTTATCTTTTATTTAGCATGCTAAATGTATGAATTATCCTTATGATGTCATCAATTATAAACAGTAGTTAATATTTTTGTGGATGGTTGTTACAAATTAAATTGGGGTGGAATATTGAATAATAATAAACTTTTGTATTCCTTTATATGAGAAAAATTCTATAAATAAGAAAAACTTAAAATTTTGAATGATATTTGATAATAGGATATACTTAAGTGAATTACTAATAATTTTTCTTTTATTTTTTATTTAGCATCTAAATGTTTAATGTACTCTTATGATGTCATCTAGAATAAATGGTCGGTAACGTTTTGTTATATAGTTAATACAAATTGTAAATTTAGGATTAAAATTAAATAAATTCAAATTTTTATAGTATTTTTCAGTAATAGGATAAACTTAACGTGAATAACTGATAATTTTCCCTTAAATTATTAATGTAGCATTAAAAAATGATTAAGAATTTGAAGGATAATAATAATCTAAGTTATGCAACACATAATATGACAATGACAATAGAGGGCTAACAAAAATAATGGTACACTCGGCCCGAGTTTTAGTAAGGCCTGGAATTATCTGATTCGACTCGACCAAACCAAACTGAAACCAATCGATTTTCTAAAACTTAAATCAAATAGGAACTGAATTTTGAAAATGAACCAAACTAAACCGAACCAAAATATTTCAATTCGGTTTCAAAATTTGGTTTGATTCAAAATGGTTCGATTTTGTATAATTTGGATGACGAAGCCATTTTACTAGATGAATACTGTTCATTGGTTTCTTGATTGATCCAAGCATTTATTTATAGAACACCAACAAATTATACCCCAAACTAATAAATCCCAACTCACAAATTAAGAAAAAAATTAAAGAATAATCAATGAATAAATAAAAAGCAGTAAATTATAGCAACAACAGGCTGCCAACGAAATAATAGCAATGAATTAGAGGGAGGCTGACACGATTGTGATGAATCGGAGGCAAGGCTGACACAAGCAGGATAGAGTGAACTGCAATAGATTGGGTACAACGGCGCTGACAGCAGCGTCATAGCGAGATGAACGGTAAAGGGGTGGCTGATTGGTGATCGTGGTGGATTGGGCTGTGTGTCGGCAATAGTGAGAGAAATGGTGATGATTGGTGAGTGTGTCAGCTAGTGTTCGAGACAGATAGGGTGGATGTTGTGTGTGTGTGGTTTTATAGTTTAGAAATACTTTATTTATTTATATTTTTATTTTTAAATACTTTTTAATTTTAAGTAAAATGGATGAATTTGATTCTTCATTTAGAGAACGAACTTTATACAACCACTGCACAGCTGGTTGCTCAAGCTAGGCCCAAGAGACAGCCTAAAATCTCCTTCAAGTTATTTTTTACTATTTTTAATTTTGGAGAACTCCACCCTCTGAAGTGGAAACTAAAATTTCAAAACTTGCTACTGCTTCCATTCTTTGCTATCATTTGGTGCCTCGTTGAGAGATGACAAACGATGGTATGCAAACACGATATTGAGCCCTTGAAGAACAGGTCACACAACTCAAAGAATCTACCTAAAAATCTCTTGAGGACGTACGCTAAATCATAATACAACAGCAGGAAACTAACCAAAGTTCACAACAAACCCTACAAGGATCACAAAAAGCCCTATAAAACTCTATAGCAGAGCTTGTTGCCAGAGTTACCATGATGGCACCCTCTTAGATTGGGTCCTCCACAAACCCACCAACCTCTACACCACCTACACCACAAAATACACAACCTATACAAGTTCAACTACAACCCACACAAAGCACAAGATCCATACGATGTGATCTATCAACATTTGATGGATCTAAGCCCTTAGATTGAATATTCAAGTTAAGAAATATTTTTCTTTTTATGAAACCCCAGAGGAGCAGCAAATCAATATCGTTAGTTTCTATATGACTGGTCAAGCACTCTCTTGGTTCCAATGGATGCACAAGAATCAACAATTATCTTCCTGGGCAGCCCTCACTCGAGCTATTGAAAGCAGGTTTTTCCTTTCCTCCTATGTTAATCATCGAGCTACTTTATTCAAACTTGCCCAAACAAGTTCTGTAGAGGCTCACTAATCAGCCTTTGAAAACATTTATAATAGTGTCACCAACCTTCACCCAAATGCGATCTTAGATTGCTTCATCTTAGGTTTAAAACCAACCATTCAAAATGAGTTAGCTATTCACAAACCCTCTAACCTTCCTCATGCAATTGCTTTAGCCAAATTGATTGGAGATAAATTGCAATCCTATAACCAAAAATCCATTTCTTGGAAACCAACCAATACACTAATACCCACAACTAACCGCAACGAAACAAATATATGACCAAACCCACGGCCCCCACTTTTTCCCCTTCCACCACCGAATCCACCAAATCCACCAAAAAACGGCTTTCCTATCTGTCGTCTCACGGCTGCTGAGATGCAAATATGTCGAGCTCAGGGCTTGCGCTTCAATTACGACGAACGATTCAATCCTGGTCATCGTTGTCGCACTCGCCCTTTTCTATTATTGTTGACAGAGGAACCATGAAAAAGTTTTCAAAAAGAAGAGATATTAGTAGAGGATATGGTGCCTAACGAAGAAACAACAAATCCAAGTCCTGAAATTTCTTTTCATGCTTTGATTGGAACAATCGGTCCCCAAATCTTTAGACTCAGTGCTAAAATTAACAATCAACCTTTATATTGATTGACACTAGGAGTACACATAATTATCTCCACCCACGGTTGGCTCACTTCCTTAATTTGGCTATTGAGAAGATAATGAGTTTTTTGGTAGATGTCGGCAATGGGGAACGGATTTGCAGCGAAGGTCACTGTTCGAAAGTTAAATTCGAGATGCAAGGTGTTGAATTTGAAGCTGACTTTCATATACTAGAATTTTCTGGAGCTAATGTTGTTTTGGCAGTACAATGGCTGGAGAAGTTGGGGAAAATTGTCACTGATCATAAAGCCCTAACTATGTAATTTACGTATAGAGGGCAAGCCTATTAAACTTGTAGGAGCTCAAAATATTCAGCCCAAGCCCACTCAATCAATTCATCTTCAATCCAGAATATTCACCAGGCCATAGATTCACCCTTCACCAAGATTTTCAAACACTACTAAACCAATATTCAGCTGTAATTAGTGTCCCAAAAGGCCTTCCTCCAAATAGACCCCTCAACCACAAAATCACTCTTCTCCCACAATCTAGTCCCGTGAATGTTAAACCATATTGCTACCCTATTACCAAAAAAATGAAATCAAGAAATGCTTCAAGATCAAATTATACAACCATCCACCAACACATTCTCGTCACCTGTCCTCTTGGTTCGCAAAAAAGATAGGACTTGACGATTTTGTGTTGATTATAAAGCTCTAAATGCCATTACTATCAATGATTGATTTCCGATAACTACAGTGGATGAATTACTAGATGAATTACATAGGGCCATCATCTTTTCTACGATTGATTTATGGAGTGGGAATTTTCAAATTCGGATCCACCTATCTGACATTCCAAAAACCGCATTTTGAACACATGAAGGTCATTACGAGTTTCTTGTAATGTCCTTTCGGCTTCCAATGCCCTCTCCACATTTCAAGTCACAATGAACTCTATTTTCAAACCCTATCTTTGTAAGTTCATTCTAGTTTTTTTTAAGAAATTCTTGTTTATAGCCGATCCTGTGAAAAACACCTTTATCATCTCAAAATTGTTCTACAACTACTCCACCAAAACCAATTGCATGCGAAGTTGTCCAAGTGCAGTTTCGGCCAAGCTAAATTAGAGTATCTGGGCCATTTAGTTTCAGCCCAATGAGTGAGTATTGATCCCACCAAAATCCAAGCAGTCTTAAATTGGCCCAAACAAAAAATAATTGCTGTAGTGAGAGGTTTCCTTAGGCTCACAGGGTATTACCAACATTGTGTAAAGGGGTATGCACAATTACAAGCCCATTAACTGATTTGCTTAAGAATGATGGGTTTTACTAGGGCGAAGCTGCTAACCTAGCTTTTGAGCATCTCAAACGCGCTTTGACTGAAGTTCCTATCTTAGTCTTACTAGATTTTTCCAAAACCTTTACAGTGGAAACGGATGCCTCTGGTCTTGCTGTGGGTGCGATTCTCTCCCAAAATCGACATCCAATTGCTTATTTCAGTAAGAAGTTTCCACCAAGACTTCAATCTGCATTTCCGTATAGTCATGAGATTTATGCAATCACGACTGTGGTTCGACGGTGGTGACCATATCTTTTTGGTTGACCCTTCACTATAATTGCTAATCATAAAAGCCTCAAGCAGCTCCTTACACAAACTATACAGACACCAAAGCAATAGATTTGGTTGATAAAGCTGTTAGGGTTTAAATTTGCAATTGAGCATAAGGTCGGAGTTGAGAACAATGGACATGATTCTCTTTCATGATGGACAACCGAAGCACAAGGTAATTTGATGTCGATTTCTGTTACTACTAGCACTTTCTTAATTAAAATTTGAGATGCCCTTGCTTTGGATGACATGACCCAACAAATTCTTCAATCAATTGAGACAGGCGCTTGCACAGATAATAATTTTTCTATTCAACAAGGCTTACTCTGCAATCAGGGTAGAATTTTTGTTCCCAATAGTATGGAGATCAGAAAACGCCTTCTGAATCTATTCCATGGCTCAGTGATTGACGGGCATTCTGGGGACTAGAAGACTTATGGTCGAGTATCAGATGCACTGAGATGTATAGCAACATGTCCAAGAATGTTAATTTGTTAGCAGACTAAACCAGAAAGTTTTTGTTCCAAACAACTTTTACAACCACTGCCAATATCATTAAGAGCCTGGGAGGATGTTTTCAATGGGAGGATATGTCCATGGATTTCATTACTTCTTTGCCACAATCAAATGGTAAGACAATTATTTGGGTCATTATTGATAGATTGTTCAAATATGGTCATTTATGTGCCTTGCCTAAGGGAGTTACTACACAAAAATTAGCTGAATATTTTATTCACGAGTATGTTTGACTTCATGGATTTCCTAGATCAATTCTTACTGATCGTGACCCTCTGTTTGTTAGTGAATTTTGGCAAGAACTATTTAAATTGCAGGGAATAGAGTTACGACCTAGCACTACTTATCACCCACAAACTAACAGATAAACGAAAGTGGTCAACCGTTGTCTCGAGAGATACTTGCGAGCATTTACTAGAGACTATCCAAATATATGATCTGCTTATTTACCATGGGTAGAATATTGGTACAATACCCGTGAAATAATATCTAAGCAACCCAAGAAAGGGGTGTATTAGGTTTCTAAAAAATATGCAATTCTTTAAACAAAACTTAATGCAAATCTTAAATGAATTCAAAGTAATAATAAATAAATCAACCAAAATATAAAAAGATAAGGGAAGAGAGATTCAAACATAGAGATTTTTACATGGTTCGATCAACCTTACCTACGTCCATGCCTCCAAGCACACCGAGCTTGAGGATTCCACTAGTCAAGCCTTCAAGGCTTCAATAACACCTACAATTGACTTCTTATGTATCAATCAACCTTTACAACTAGAGATTATCCACAATCTCTTAACCCAAGTGTATCCCAACACTTATAATCACTCAAAACAAAGATTACAAATTTGTTTTCTCTCACACAATATATAAAATACAAATCAATGCTTAATGTGTGAATCAATAAATAAGAATGAATTTTAAGCTCAATGATAACATTGTGATCAACCTTTGTTTAAATTTGATTAAGCTTATTTATAGTCGGAGCTGAAAAATAGATGTTGACTTTCTGCCTGAAATTTGATCATCGTTAAGCGTTATCGGTTAACCGTTTTGACTGGTCCAAATGACCGTTGAGCTGGATTTCAAATAAACGCTTGACCGTTTGTCACTATTGGTTTGCCGTTAATTTCCAGAGACCTGTAAAATAAATTTCTGCTATCTGTTTTTGCTAAACGTTTGCAGGTTAGCATGGAATGACATTCTGAAAATTATCGGTTAGTCGTTTGAAGTTAACGGTTCATCGTTTAATTTCAGTAACCTACAAAACTCATTTCCCTTAACTGTTTTTGCTAATCGGTTCAAGCTTAAGGATTTATTCCTCTCTGGAAATTATCGGTTAACCATTTCAAAGTTAACGGTTCACTGTTTACTTCCAGAATCACAATTTTAACCAAAATTCGCAGGGAATGATTTTTCGATTAAAGTTAACGATTATCTAGATTTTATGAACACATTTAGAAAGATTATATGACTTTTGAGAAATTGTTTATAAATGAAAACTCCAATATTTTAATAAAAAATAATTAAAATTTGTTATCATCAAAATCAATATTAATGAACATATACATGTTAACAACCCGTACACACAGTTCCACAGGGTTTTCACCATTCCAAGTTGTTTATGGCAAGCCTCCACCACCTTTTGTGGGATACTCTAGTGAAGACACCCCTATTGATTCTTTAAACTCTGCATTGTTGGATAGAGAAGCTCTATTGGCTACTGTCAACCTGAATCTTCAGAGAGCACAGGAAAGAATGCACATTCAAGAAAATCGCCATCATCGTGATATGGAGTTTGAGGTTGGTAACTGGGTTGATGTTAAGCCCTAATCTTACCGACAACCTTCTCTTGTTCACCGTCTAAGTAACAAGCTTGCCAAGAAGTATTGCGGTCCTTACTGAATAATTGCAAGGGTTGGAAAGGTTGCATATCGCTTATTGTTACCACCTAAATCTCATATCCACCATGTGTTCCACATTTCAGTCTTTAAGCTATGTCCAAATCCTGCTGAAGCTATTCCCACTCACCCACCATCAACTGCAGAATCGTATTCCACACCCTTATGCATTTTGGACCAGCAAACTGTCAAGGCAAATAAGCAAAAGGTCAAGCAAGTTTTGGTGTAATAGTCTAACACCACACCTGATAAAGCTACATGGGAGAATTGGGAACCTTTCCACACCACTTTTCCTCAGTTCAGCCTTGAGGACAAGGCTCATTTCCATGGAGATGGTAATGATACAACCACTGCACAGCTGATTGCTCAAGCTAGGCCCAAGAGACAGCCCAAAATCCCCTTCAAGCTTCAAGATTTTGTGCATGAATGATGGTGCAACTGATTACAGTACTTAGATATTCTAAAGATATTGTGCTGAATTTGTTATTTATTTATTATTGCAATATTTTTTTTGTTGTGCTGTCAAGTTTGTTAGAGAGGATATTCTTAGCCGTTTTTTTTGTAGCTCTCTTGAAGGAGTATTTAAAGAAATTAATGAATAAGAAAAGGACAGCTCCCTTAAATCCAAAATATAAATCCTTTGTTTTCTCTAGTCTCTATGCTTCACTCTTTCTAATTCTAGAGGACTCCACCCTCTAAAGTGGAAACTAAAATTCCCGAACTTGCTCCTGCTACCATTATTTGCCATCATCCCCCTGATACAGATCAAACCTCACGACAAGCCTCCCGCACCTGCTCACAAAGCTATGCTCATAATTATCTCTCTTTATTTCTCTTTCTCTTAATTTGAATATTTCTCATTGATATATTTATAGCTAGTTATGCAACTAGTCAACACCTGCGGTAATTATAAGGTAAGCTACTTCAGTTACTATGTAATGAGCAACTGAGCATGTAGCACAATTTTGTAACTAGTGTTGAGGTTATGGAATAATTAGTTATAGCATGTGACTATTTCGCTCATTATAAGGTGTTCAACATTGTCATTGTTTGTATTAAGTAGAAATCTAGACCTTGAAATCATAATCTCGAATGCATATGCAAGCATAGAGTTGAGCATTCTTTCTTAGCAAACTTTTGCAATGTTGTTCGAGGTTATACAGGATGTATACACCCGCACAAAAGAATGACACTCCCCTTCCCCCCTACGCCTGCGTGAAGTGTACGTGTAGAAATTGTTTTATATCTATATATATTTATTAAATGATGTTTTCGTTATGTGTTATGTAGGCTGCGAGATCAAATATCTTGGTTGGCCACCTACTCTTCGTTTGATGTATCCGTCGAGTGAGGCTCCGGTGTATGAGACTCTCGATCTCGCTGATACATATGAAGAGGTCGAGGCTCTTCTAGATTTTCTTTAGTTTGGGAGCCTGCATTGGGAGAAGACTGAGAAACATATTGATGCATTATTTATTGGAGGCTGGAGGTATGACATCCCCTAATTGTGGGAGTTTTGCGCTCACCATATCCTTTTATCTTTGACCTCATCAACTGCTACTGAGGCTTTCGAATTAGCACTAGCTTGTGGAAATAGGGCATTGTTGAGGGTTGTAGTGGACTGCGGGTGCGTTTGGGATTGAGGTGCTGTAGCTTTTAAGCTACAGCTGCTGTGAAAAAAAAGTTGTAATTATGAAATAAAAGTTAATAATATATAGTAAATATAAATTTTAAATAATAATTTTATCAAAATTATTAAAGATATAATAAATTTTATATTATACAAGTGAAAAATTATATCAACATAGCTTAAAAGCTACAGCAGCTAGTGTTTACCAAACACTTTAGTGCTGTAGCTTTTAAGCTACAGCTGCCCAACCTCAATCCCAAACACACGCATTGTTGAAAACATGGAGGAGATAGCTTTCTCTAAGTAATAAATAAAGTTTGCACGGGCGTATCAGACAATATCTGTGAGGATTAAAAGGGCTATTCTTATGTGTGCCAGTGCCAAAAGCTTAAAACCTAAAGAGTTACTGGAGATTGATAAATTGTGTGAGAACTCGGGATATATGTCATGTTAATTATTCAGAAAAAAAGTCCCACGTTTCTACCCGTACAAATCAATTTTGCTAATCTAGACGAATAATGGCTAAAATGGGAAAAAGCCACCCATCTGTCTTCTTTGCACAACTCAATGTTTGCTTAGCCTACAGTGCTGGAAAGAAGTGTTCTACACAATCATGAAACATCATTGTCCCAATTAATTCATATTTTTAATGGTAAATTCAAATATGCACAATGCATTCGGGTGTTGCTTGGCACCCCTCGTTACATGGTGCACCAAATTACTGCATTAGGGTGCATTATAGCTAAACCACTGCCGCATTAGCTTATCTTCTTCTTCTACTTCTTTTTCACTTTGTAATAGTAATAATAATAATAATAAATAATTTTTTTAATTTAATATAATATTATAAGATATTATATTATATTTTTTCATTATAATTATTAATATAAATTTATAAATTTATAATTGATTATTCAATAATATTATATTATTAAAATATAACTAATAATAAGTCTTAAATAATTTAATATAATATTACACTATTTAATTATATTACAATAATTAAATTAATTATTTTAAAATAATTAAATATAACTAATAATAAATATTTAAATATGAATAAATTTGAATAATATTAATTTAAAATTAATAATATATATAATTACTGAATTATTTAGCACAATTCATTTTGTTAGTGAATGTGTTACAACAATTATATCACTTTATTATTTTATAATTATCTTGTGGTATATAAAATTTATTCTATCATCCTCAAATGACTTTTGAACTAATGTTGTGGGTTTTGACTATTTATTTATGTTGTTATATTATTCAGAGATTATTTAATTAAATTATTTGCTTCAATCTCTATATCACAAGTTATAAATTTAGAAAATAATAAAAAATAAATGTTTTACTTCAGAAAATTTAAGGCTATAAGTTTCGATTTTTATGAAGAATTATGATTCTTTAAACATTTTTATTAAAAGCTAAATTTCTAAAATTTAAGACTTCTATGTTTAGTATTGTTCTAAGCACTAAAAAATATTATTTTCAAAATATATAATTTAAATTAATCACAAAAAATTAATATAGCACAGTACAATACCAAATATAGTATAATTAAAAATTAATATAATATAATACAATACACTTATGTTAAAATAATATAATACAACATAATACAATAAAGTGTGCTAAGTGAATAATATGGCCATTCCATATAGAATAACATACAAAATCTTCAGGTTTTCCATGGGTCCCGCTGCGGAGTTTTATCAATTCTTCATATTGCAAAGAAAATATGGCACTTAAGGCTTGGTCCGAGACCAATCAATTACTGATCTCATAATGCATGAGTTGCCTTTCTTTTCTGTAGTGCTTCATTATTAAACTATCAAGCAGAGGCAAGCTATTCGGTAGTTTTCAAGGTTTGTTCCTAGATGTGGAAATACTATTTCTTCGACAAGGCGAACGTTATAAGAAAACATTAAATTCTTTCATAAGAACTGGTACCAGATCAAAACGCTTCACCATTTGCCGGAAACTCTCAACATCATTTTTCTTTTAAACTTCTTGAGACGGATAAGAGGAATAGTTGCCAGCTGAGGAAAAGATACGTGGTAGCTCCACTGAGCAGTTCGATGGCAAGAAAAACACACTGTTCTTGGAATTTCCGGAATTTATAGTTATTCTAAAATTATTCAACTTTGAATTTTGTGACAGATCACATGCATTTCCCTAATTTAGTGACTTTTTTTTTCCATTTTTATATGATGTCATTAGAGTTTGAAAGGGACTTGGTTTTCTGCTGTGAACAAAACGATAAGAAAGATCAAGTTTTCAAACTTTGGTTCAACTATAAAACCTGTAATTTTGGCTTTTTTGATATGCTTGTAATTGGAATTTGGTGGGTATTATTGTTGGGATTATGTGCACTTTAAAACATATTGATTTATATATTTATGATAAATATATATTATAATTAATAAAATATTTGAGATATTTTTCAAACATCTTAATTGCATTAATATTTTGAATAGGATCCGTTTAATCATATTATATGTATTTATGTGATTATCATATGGATTCACAGAAAACATAAATACAAGTCATCTTATAATTAAATAAATTAAATTCGCAGTTGATAAGTAGAGTTGGGTGTTTTATTTTTGTTTAGACTATAGGATATTTATTGAATAATTTGTCTTAATCATGTATAATTTTAGTGATATAGTTTGTCTATATTGAACTGGATTACATATAAGATTTAATTAACCTTAAAATGACTATCAAACTTATTAAATCTCATATGCATTGACTTTATTGCAATCTCAATTTGAGTTAATTATAATTCCATATTTGTGATTGTCATTTCATTTGAATTATTAATAGGCGCGACATACATTTATAGTCAAGATTACACAGTATCTTAATAGAAGCAATTATGAGCAGTGGGATTATAGATTATTACTATCGAATTTATACAACACATCTTTTAATGAGTTTTCGGTATTTGATTATAAAATTCTCTGGCTAGAATGTGTCAATATAGTTAGTATGTTAAAATTGATCATTAGAGAAAACCAATAAGTGTCAAGGAAAAAGATGTAATTAACTTGATTTGACAGTTGACATATCAATTTAATTAACGATGTGATACAAGGGATTGTTCAGTAAAAAAATTAATGTGGCATGGTCAAATTATGATTTGGGAATACTATCCTAAACAGTATACAATTGTGGATATCAGTTCCAATCTTTTAGTATAATAGATTTAAAATTAAATAATCGGGCTAGTTTAATTACATACTTAATTATTGTAGCCACTATTATATGTACACATATGATTTCCGGGTTAGCTCATTTAATTGACTAAACTACTATTAGATTGACAAGTAAGATAACTAGCAATTTGGGTAAAAACCCTAAATAAATTATTTGGTGGAAGACTCCATTTAATATACTTGTATATAAAGAGTCTTGTGTTATTTTACAAGTTAGGCCGCTTATAACAAGAATAAGTATAACACCACTTTGGCTCTAATCTTATTTTTTAATTTAAATCAAATATTTTTTATTTAATAGATTTAAGAAGATATAGATAAGGAGTCAAGGATTTCCACCAATAGATATAAAAAGGGCTTATTCTTTCACAAAAGAAGAGGAGGAGCCACAATATACATAATATAAAAAAAAATTTCTCTCTAGCTTTGAGATAATTTTTTTTTACTGCTAATTGTATACAATAGTGATAAAGGTGCCCACACGTCAAGTGCTAGTTGAACTTGAGTTATAACTCGGAAGATTGTTGGTAATAAATCGTGATCCAACAAAGTCATTAGTGATAGATCATGATCAATTTATTTAATCATAAGATAATTTGTATTTATATCTTCTGTGAATCCATAAATCACATAAATATATATAATATGATTAAACGGACCTTATTTGAAATATTTATTTAATTAAGATATTTAAAAATATCTCAAATATTTTATTAATTAAAAATATATTTATTATAAATAAATCAATCAATATGTTTTAAAGAGTATATAATCCCAACAATTGGTATCGTTGGTTAAAAATTGTTTTTGCAACAGAAATATTCAGATCGCAATTCTTATACAATATATATATAATTACCATAATCTAAAAATCATACCTTTGCTTTCTCGTAGAAATAAATTAGCCTCCTAAGTCTCGATCTTTCACCACCAATTTTATTAGGGTTAGCTCATTTCATTCACTGCATCACTAGTGGATTGATAAGTAAGAAAACATGCAATTTGAGTTATAACCCAAAATATATCATTTGGTGACAGGCTCCGTTTAATATACTTGTGTGTAAATGGCCTTGTGTTATTTTACAAGGCAACCCTTATAACAAGAAAAAGTATAAGGCCACTTTTGACTTTAATATTACATTTCAATTTAAATAAAATTATTTTTAATTTAATAGAATTAAAAAGAGATAAATATGGACCTAGAGTTTCCACCAATAGATATAAATAGCGCTTGTTCTTTCCCAAAAGAATAGAGGAGGCATGACATACAAAACATACAAAACATAGAAAAAAAAAATTTCTCTCTTGTTTTGAGAGAAAAAATTTTCTATTGTCAATTGCTTATAGTAGTGATAAAAACGTCCACATGTCAAGTGTAGATCGCACTTAAATTATGACTTAAAAGATCGTTGGTGATAAATTGTGATCCAATACGATCATTGGTGACAGATCGTGATCTAATAAAATTAGTGGTGACAGATCATGACTTGAGAGCTTAAATTAGTTCTATGAAAAAGTAAATGTATGATTTCTAAATTATAGTAATTTTATATGTTGTATGAGAATTGTGATCCAAATATTTCCGCTGCAAAGTAATTTTCAGCCAACCATTGATATCAGAGTGATCTCATATTAATATCCAGAGGTACTGTCAGAAATCAATCTCTTGTATTATATGTATTAGATCAATGGCGCACTAGTTTTATACAATATTTTAATATGTAATAAATATATTTGTTGAGTATATTATTAGTTGCTTCAATTCATGGTTAGAAATTATCTTGTATTAATTTTATAGATTTGTAACAAGAGGAGTAACCTAATTTCTCCATATTTCTTTCTTGATTATTTTATTTGTAGTGCTCATAAATTCTTTGTAACCCATTATTTGCGTAGGAGTTTTTGTAAATATTATTTTTGTTATAAAACAAAGCAAAGAAATCAAGAAAACAAAGAAATGGTTGATGCGGCAAAGAGAAGCAAAAACGGTAGCAGCCTCTGGAATTGGCGGCGGAAAACAGAGACAAATAAACGTCTCTATGGATTGCATGAGGCTCCCTTAGGTTTTATCGATTTTTGTTTCCTAGTAAATTTTAGAAATTGTTTCATTTAAGTCCAGAAGAATTTGTTGCTGGCGGCTGGAAGAAAATCTTGTGAATTAGGGTTTTGGGTTTATATCCGTGGCACCCTATAGTTTTACTATTTTACAGTTCAGCTAAAGTATCTGAGTTTTGGGCAGAAAAATTCAAATTTATTTATATTAGATACAAGCCCATTTTTAGTTGTCAATTGGATAATTTAATATAAATTTGATAAGCCCAATTATTTGCCCAAATTTATTTATATTGGTCCTAACCCCATTTTAGGATTTTAAAATAGTCATATAAATGAAAATTTGGTGAGGTCAATACTAAAATTTATTTGGCTCAAGAATCTTTGAAAATAATTTTTGGCTTATTTTATTAAATTAAGGGAAATTATTATTTGTATATCATTAGTTTACTTCATTATCAAAAATAGTACAACACTTTAAGGGTGTATCAATCGTCCACCATAAGTTGACAAAATGTATCAGCTGACCACTAAACCGTTAGTTGTCGTTTAAGTATGATGATGTCAGAAGGGTAATTTGGTCTTTTCATATGATACAAGTGATAATTTAAGGATATACAAGTGATAAAAAGAGAATTTAAGGGTATACAAGTGATAATTTTCAAGGGTAAAATTATCAATTTACTGTAATTCTGTTAACTTTCAAACGACAACTAACGATTTGGTAGTCGACTGATACATTTTGTCAACTAAAGGTGGATGATTGATACACCCACAAAGTGTTGTAGTATTTTTTATAATAGAGTAAATATATGGTATACGAATGATAATTTCCCTTAAATTAATTGGATGTCGACTTATAACAAAATTTTAAAAAAAAGTAAGACTCAGTAGATTTTTATTTAAAAGGTGCCCAAATTTAATTTTAAAAATTGACCCAAAGATAAATTTAAAAGCCCAAAAGTGCCCAAGCCAATGGACATGAATAGAGATGGTCAATGGGTTGTGCCAATCATCAAAGGAGAACTCATGGTGCTCATGTTTGTGTCGTGCCATATCCACTATGTGCTTCGTATCGAGTCATACCGTGTCTAATTTGTTTTGCTTAGATTCGGCCTAGCACGCATGTCGTGGGCTAAGCTGCGCCCTGCTTAAGGAAAAAAAAAAGCACGATAAGCTTTTACTTTTTTTTTAACTTTTTTAAGAGGACATGCCAAGTTGTTGGCATACGCTTTTTAAGCCTATAAACTTTTTAGGATCAATGCGCCTTTAGTTAATTCAATAGAATAAAACATTTAAAACTCAAATCCATATTAAATAATAATAAACTAATAATAGTGAGAGAATATAATATTAGTTACTAAAATAGATCATATTGTATTATAATTTTTTTTAATACTTAACAACAACAGCAACAATAATAATAAAATTTTCTTAAGGGTTAGGTTAGTTGTTAACTTAGACTTATATAAAGTTGTAGATCATAGTCCATAATAACATTGATACATATTTATAATATCACGATATTTATAATTTTATATAAGGTTAATGTCACCTGGGTGACATATTTTTTGACAAATTTAAAAAATGTGATAGATTTTTCAAAAATAGGCAGTGAGGTAACAAACCATTAACATTTCCCTTAACTTTAATGGAATTGGTTGCCTTTTGATGAAATTATATTTCTACCTCTGTGACTTTCTTTGAATATTAAGAAATGTCCTTGATTGCTTATTTATTTACAAGTATATCCCACACGAAAAAGGAAAAAAATGAAAAAATGAGAATGAAATTCAGCTCATACAAAAATAATAATATTACAATAAATTTAACAATATATACATTTTAAAATAATTTTCATATTTAAAAAATTATTTTAGTACTTTACAATCTTATAAATAAAATAAATTTTTTAATAAATAGAAATATAATATAAAATAAATATATAAAAAAATTAAATTATTTTCAAAATTATATAAATAATGTTAATATTATTAATGAATGAGAAATCATTTTAATATTTTTAAAAGCCTCACCACCAGCAGACCAACTGCCGGCCAACAGAGGCATCGAACATTGAGATAAGTATGACATTTTACTCCACACGACAACCAGAAAATACAATATGTGTGCGTGAGTACATAAAAGCTAGGAGAATAATACCCCAAAAGAGAGTTGCGAAATGGAAACTGCAGTTGACAAGAAAAATGTCTACGGTGGTTCTTTACCTGTAGAAAATGTTCAAGCTCTTGCATCTAATTCCAAGGAACCGGTACATCCGACCAGAACTTGATGATGAGCAAGTTCTCGCTGATGGATCACTTCATATTCCAGTGATTGATATGAGCAAGCTTCAGGACGATGATGATGATGAATTGGCAGAGTTCCATTTGGCTTGCAAAGAATCGGGCTTCCTCCAGGTAAGATAATTTTGTTTATCCATGTTCAGCGAAACTCCTTGAAATATTCAAATCTAGCCAAACTGATTGATTATCTTTTTCGAGTGCTACATAGTTGATCAATCACGGGGTACCAGAAAAAGCAATTGAGAAGATGAAAACTGACATTGAGGAATTCTTTAAGCTGCCATTAGAGGAGAAGATGGCTTGCGCACAGCTGCCAAATAGCATTGAAGGTTATGGGCAAGCTTTCGTTGTCTCCAAAGACCAAAAGCTTGATTGGGGAGACATGCTTTTTCTTCTTACTCAACCTGTCAATATTAGAGAACCACGAGTCTCTGGCCTACCAACCCTACTTCTTTTAGGTAAATCATTCTTGTTGGGGGACTTAGCATAAGATTTCTAAATATCAAATTCAAAAGACTAGTCTTTTAGGTGGAGTGACCTACCACATTATAAACTCAAACATCTCCCCTTCACTAGTCAATGTGGGACACAACTCAACAATCCCTCCTCGGACGAAACCACCGCCGGACTCCGGTCCTTTCGTCCGACACACCTAAGTTGTTCAACCACCACATTCCGACTACTAAGGTCTAGTTCTGATACCACTTATTGGGGGGACTTAGCATAAGATTTCTAAATATCCAACCCAAAAGACTAGCCTTTTAGGTG
This sequence comes from Citrus medica, assembly GCA_002013955.2. Classification (NCBI taxonomy): domain Eukaryota; kingdom Viridiplantae; phylum Streptophyta; class Magnoliopsida; order Sapindales; family Rutaceae; genus Citrus; species Citrus medica. The sequence goes on from MKYO02013455.1 coordinate 100,491, forward strand.
GAGTGACCTACCACATTATAAACCCAAGCATCTCCCCTTCACTAACCAATGTGGGACACAACTCAACAATCATAATTTTGTTTTTGTGCCAAAATTAAAAGTTTAGAACCATATCAGATCTCCACCAATTCAATTATGCATTTGTTGGCGATTTTGCTAATGTCAGAGCAACCATAGAGGAATACTCTTTGGAACTGCAAAAGGTTACAATCTTTCTGTTGAAGTTGATGGCTAAGAATTTGGGGATTGAACCTGGGAAACTTGCAAGCTTGTTTGAAGATGGCATACAAGGAATAAGAATGAATTATTATCCACCATGTGCCCAGGCCAACAGGGTTATTGGTCTCACGCCACACTCTGACTCTGTTGCATTAACATTGTTGGTTCAAGTGAACCAAGTACAAGGCTTACAGGTCAAGAAATATGGCAAGTGGGTACCAGTCAAACCAATCCCAGGTGCATTCATTAGCAATATTGGAGACATCATTGAGGTAAGTAGCAGTATGCGTGCATCACAGAACTAATTGAGGTAAGTAGCAGATTGCGTGCATCACAGAACTAACTGAAAGAGAGAGAGAAAAAAAAAAGTTATTATAGTAAGAGCATTTGCAAAATTGATTCTGAAGAAAAGACTAACCTTTCTTCTAAAGCAGATAATGAGCAATGGAGAATACAAGAGCATAGAGCACAGAGCTGTTGTGAATCCAGAAAAGGAACGCCTTTCGGTAGCAGCATTTCACAGTCCAAACATGAATACTACTATTGGTCCTTTACCAAATTCCGTGGAGGACAGAGCAATTTACAAGAATATAACACACAGAAGAATTTATAAAGCTCTTTGTAACCAGCAAACTTGATGGTAAGAACCTATTGAGTCATGTGAGACTTGAGCCATAAATGGGCAGAGAATTTCACCAAGAGTGTGCTCCTTAAAAATGCTATGGCATCTAATGCCAGTTACAGATTAAACCTCTAAGCACTTTTGGCTGCTTACTGAGTTGTGCAATGGCAAGAAAAGATTGTACTCATAATATTTCTATTCATCACAAAAGCCTCATTTCAGTAAAACATCCCACAAGGCATCAAAAACATTGTATTTCAATTTTATGCCAATCTGAGCATCTACTGAGAAAATTCTATGGAAAGCTTACAAGACAAAAGCATTTATATTTCCTGAACATATACAGTAAGGAACATTGACCTGTTTTCACACATTATTACATCAATAGTTCTGAAATTCGCTGAATGATCAAATTATATGAGTCATCAAAGTATTAGAAAGTTCAATCTAAATACATCAAATGACAAAGATTTAACAATTGTATGTATCAACATATTGACAGAAGATTCTGATGGCTAGAAATATCTCAATCATGAAACCAAAGAATTGCTAGTCCATGTTACACCAAATCTAGGTCCAAGCCAAAAAAGAAAAAAAATCTATGACTATGTACAATCACTCCCACTTCCATTACAAATCCCAAGTTTTGTTACATATCATAGACCTTTCTATGCAAAAACTTCAGATTTGTAACAAGAACCCTGAGAGTTGTTACAGAAAGTGAAAAGGGCTATATCACACTAGTTTAATGGTAGCCTAAGAGTACAACAATCAAGAATAGGGAAGAATGAAGCAATTCAAAAGAAATCTTCCTTGGAGTTAAAAAAAAATGATAATTGGAGAGCCCCCCCCCCCCCCCCCCC